>SNQJ01S0014196.1:94450-125051 GCA_010110895.2 Picea sitchensis
AATAAAAAAAAAAAAAAAAAACAAACAAAAACAAAAAACAAAACACATTGTAATAAAAATTATTACCATTTATCCTCATTTCCAAACACAATCACAACCAAATAAAGGATTTCATTGGATAAACACAATCAAGTAAAACATTTCATTGGAT
Organism: Picea sitchensis; assembly: GCA_010110895.2. Classification (NCBI taxonomy): domain Eukaryota; kingdom Viridiplantae; phylum Streptophyta; class Pinopsida; order Pinales; family Pinaceae; genus Picea; species Picea sitchensis. The sequence goes on from SNQJ01S0014196.1 coordinate 94,602, forward strand.
AAACCCAATCACACAAAGGATCTCATTTATATACACAATCACATAAAGGACCATTCCTGTCATTGTAACAAATCTATCATTCTTATAATGGCAACAAATTTATTAAGCAAGTGGGAAAATTGATAATAATGATATTTTTCACAATTATTCCTCATTGGATTCTTTTCTTTTTAAAGATACAAATTTCAATTATGTACTCTTCACGTTCCAATTGCGTGTACTCTTCACGTTTCGATTATTTCATACAACTTTGGAAGTTAAGATTTCAACATCACAATGGGAACATAATCTACATAGTCGTTGAGAATAATCACTAAATAATTGGAGTTTGAGTATGGTTAGGACTAAGGTGCCAAATAATAAATTATGATTTGAATAAAGATGTGGAGATTGGTGTGTTTGAGTATGGTTAGGATTAAGGTGCCAAATTATAAATTATGATATGAATAAAGATGTAGAGATTGGTTTGTTTGAGTATGGTTAGGATTAAGGTGCCAAATAATAAATTATGATATGAATAAAGATGTAGAGTTAAAAGTTGCTAAGTAATGTTATTTTAGATTAGTTATTGATGTAAATTTTATTAATGAAATAGAAGTTGATGTAGTAATTTTTTATCCATAGTGTAATGTTTGGTAGTTTTTATATGTAAATGAGGAATATTATCTTCATGAGAAGGTCTAACTAGTGCCACCTAATTAATAGTGGTAATTTTTTTATCATCCATGCATATAAGGGGAAGTTTACAATCTCTTTGGTGAGTGTACACCAAGCTAAGAAATTGATTAGTTCAACTAAGAAGTATGTACTTCTTTTCTTGAGACAACCAAAAGGACACCAATTCAATAGGTGTGAAGTCATTCTCTGAAAAAAAGATTTTACAGGTATATAGAGAAGTATTTCAATAACCAAAAGGAATACCACCCGAGATGGAAGTGGAGCTTGATAGACAATTATTATTAGACTTTATTTTACCAAATATAGGAATGGACAAACAATCCATTCAAATGAAGTGAAGAAGTAATTGAAGGGTTATTGGAGAAAGGAGCCATAAATCCAAGTACATCAACATGTGGTTCCATGGTCATATTGGTTCTAAAGAAGCATGTGACTTGGAGAATGTGTGTTATAAACTATAGATCTCTAAAAAAACTATTCATAAGAATCAATACCCTTTGCCCCATATCAGTAACTTGTTAAATCGGTTGCAACATGCAAAGTACTTCAATGAGCTATATTCAAAATATAAATATCATCAAGTCTAGATCAAGTAAGAAGACACTTGGAAGAATTCCTCTAAGATGAACCAAGGTCTTTATGAGTGATTAGTAATACCTTTTGGTTTGAGTAATGTAGAAACTAATTTTATGTATTTAATGAATGAGGTGTTTCATCCACTCCTAGATTCATTTTTCATAGCTTATTTGGATGACATTTTGTTATTGAGATCTACTTGGGAGGATTATGTGTTACATTTGAAGCTCGTATTTGTAACACTAAGGAAACATGAACGGGTAGAAATAAAAAAAAATATCAGTTTGGTAAGCAATCCTTATTGTACTTGGGGTATGTGATTGGTGGAGATGTGTTGAAGATTGATCCTACAAAGATATAGGCCATTCTAAAATGTTCCACTCCTATTAATGTCATAGAGGCTAGGAGTTTTGTGGTGGCTTCCCAATATTTAAGAAACATAATAGCATCAATCTCATTTGTGGTAGCTCCACTTCATTCTATAGTGGCTAGTGGTAAGAGTTTCTACTGGGGTTAGATCCAATAGACATCCTTTGAAGAATTAAAGTAGAAGATTAGTCAAGCTTGATCCTAACGCTACCTAAGTTATAGAAGTCTTTTGAAAATAAACTTATGTTATTTTAGTCAATTTCATATGTCATGGTAGCTAAAAAATCTAAATGGTGTGCTTTTATTTATGCTTAAGGCTTAAAAATACGAAAGATAGTCGCACAAACAAGCATAGGTTCATTGTAGTTATTTTAAGTTTAGATATGTTTAATGAGTTGACTATTAGAATATCCAAGGACATGTACGATAAATAATTATGATCACATATAATCATCAACCTTAACTTAATGTATTAGAAGTTAAATTGCTTAGAATATTAAAATTATTTTAATCGATTATGTCATAATTATATCACTTTCATACTTATATTGCATGAAATTCATTATTCCATAAGAAAAAAATTATAATACTTAAAATCTACATCTTAATAAAAAAACAATTCCTATTTACTTATTTTCCTTTCCAAACATCATAAAAAAATCTCATTTCTAAACAAAATCACACAAAGAATCTCATACAAAATCACACAAAGAATCTCATACAAAATCACACAAAGAATCTCATTTATATACAAAATCACATAAATGACCTCTCTTGTTATTGTAACAATCCTATCATTCTTATCATTATAACAAATTTACTAAACATCATTGAAATGGGATTAATGATAATGATATTTTTCAAGATTATTTCTTATTTGGTAAAAATTTGATTCTTAGTTCCACACTTCAATTATGTACTCTTCACGTTTCAATTATTTCATAAAACTTTGGAAGTTATATGGGAACATAATCTACATGTTCGTTGAGAATAATCAATAAATCATTTGTTTTTGTTTGTTTTTATATAATTAAAATTAAGTTGCCAAATAAATTATTAATGTGTGTTTCATTTTTCTGGAAATCAACTTCTTAAAATTATAAGAAATGAGTGGCCCACACATTTAAATACATGTGGATTTATATGGCAATATCCACTGAAATGCCATCCTCCAATACCCACTTCTCTTTTAATATCAAAGATTCTTTGACCCCATTTAATTTGAAAACATATACAGATTTTCAAAGAATATTTTATATCCAAACGTAGTACAATATTCTCATACATATAATAGTGAAATACATATACCGATTTTCAAAGAATATTTTATAACCAAACGTAGTACAATATTCTAATACATATAATAGTGGAATAGAATGTAATATTTATAATTTTTCAATTATTAAATTATTATGTATATTTCTTTCATATTGTGTTGTAAAGTATCACTATATATACTCCACATAGTATATGCATTCAAATTAAATGTGTAATAATATAATTTGTGTATAAAAAAATACATAAATTATTTATATATATATAATTATAATACATGCATTCAAATTAAATGTGTAATAATATAATTCTTGTATTATAAGAAGTGACATAAATCATAAGTAAAGTAATAATGTGAAGTTTTGGAAAATCTTAAAGTTTTTTTCACACTTAATTGACTTTCTTTTAAAGTTTGATAAATCAAGCAATATAATTTATGTGGCATAAATCATGGATGGTATAAAAATGTAATAATGTTGCTATACATCATACATAAAAATAAATATATTGTATAAATTTTTGTATTATTAAAATTGTTAATTTAAAATATATTATTAAAAAATTATTGCATTTATATATATAACAACATTATTATATTTTAAAACCATTCATCATGATTTATGCCACATAAATTATATTGTTTGATTTATCAAACTTTAGAGGAAAGAAGTATTAAGTGTGATAAAAAAAACTTTAGGATTTTCCAAAACTTCACGTTACTACTTTACTTATGATTTATGTCACTTCGTATAATACACAAATTATATTGTTACACATTTAAAGAATATAAGTTCAATTTCAATTTGAATGCATATATTATGTGGAATATTTTGTATCAAAATGTGTTGACTTCCTTTCATTTTGGGGATGGTAGGACACAAGATCATTCAACAACACGGATCAAAGTCATTACAAAAATAGACGCGTTATGAGTTCAACTTGTCACTTGTGAGAATTGAATCTAAAAGAGCAACAATCATTCCTTACAACCACCCAAACTAAACCCAATTGATAATCAAAATGTATACTTACTATACATGTATCTAACATTTTATTACATCATTGAAAAATGAAATTTATAGTAATAATGTGACTATATATATATATATATAATCTAACAAATTACGAATAATGAAATTATGAATAATGATATCCTATATGAATTGGTAATATACACCTTATCAATAATATTAAAATATATTTTATATCATATTAATAATTATAATACAACTAGTCCCCAAGGTGTAGGATAGTCGGTGACATAGTGTGTTGTTAAGACACTCTGTGATGTTAAAGTCACCGGTTCAAAGCCTGTGGGGACAAAAAATCCAGCCATGTTAAGGGTTGGTGTGGCTCAGGTTGGGTGCGATATTTGGGTGATTTTGACGGCTTAGATGCCCCTGAGTCACGGTTTCTCAGCCACAGGTTAGTCCCGCAAGTCAAGGACAAACTAACACACAAAAAAATAAATTATAATACAACTATACAATATAATAGTTTAAAGATAATTAAAATAATTGATCTAAAATGGATCTATACATGTATTATATAACTTTATTGATGTTCTATATGGAAGATATTAGAATCTAGGACATCTTAGATATGACATTTATTTTTTCAAATTTACGATTATCAATTTCTGATGCATTTTTTACCCCTAAACAACATTTTTAGGGATTGTTTTGGATGAAGGTATATATAAGATTTCCTCATTAAAGGAATAAAATTTTCTTCTCGTTGATATTTTCCCAATGAACTATCATGGACCTAAAATAGAGTTCATATGCAAAAGTTATGGTATTCATAAGGTAATGGTCCAAATGTTCCCCACATGTCTAAGTGATAACTGTGTTAGCTCACCATAATTTGGGTATGGGGAGTTAGTAACATGTGGAATTTTTCTAAACACTTCGAGAAGCATCCTAGAGGTTCCAACATGTTTTGAAACCCTAAACCCAACCCTAATTCTAGCTATCAAAAATATCAAAGAAGAAGGGAAATGGTTCACCATTTCAATTTTAGTGTGTTATTACATAGTATCAGTAGGAATGTCGAGGAGATTCTAACAAAGAATAAAGACAAAAAAATAGTGTACAACACTATAGAATACCATAGCATATCATAGCTTCACAATAATATTTGAAATCTATGTAATATGTATTATAATCTCGATAATATAAGAATATGGAAGGCACGACCCTTCATTGAATGTTAGTTTTCTTATATGAGTTTCCAAGGTAAATATTTGTGTTTCATTATGTGTGCCTTTGCTATTGTAGTCTATTTCATATCTTGTAGTACTTAATGAATATGAACATTGTGTTTTTATTTATGCTAAAGTGTTAAAAATACAAAACGATAGTTGCATGGTTGACCATAGGCTCACTATAGTCATTTTAATTTTATATATGTTTTGGTGAGCTAATAATTGGAATATCCAAGGTAGTTTACTGATCATATTAGTATCATAGTGGGTTTATTTGGGATTTTGGTGGTTTGAAGGGAAACACATGCTTTCTTGACTTAGGAAATCCAAATATGTGGGATATTTGTACCCTATTTCTCTCTTGAGAAGAATATTGACTTCTTTTTAAAGAATCTAGAATCTCATGAGAAACTAGAAAATTAGGTGGAGTTGAGGGAAGAGAAGGAAGAATTAAAACTTTAAAAAGGTGTCTCTAATAACCATTTTTTTCACCACCTGTTGAAAATGGAAGCAAAGGATGAGATCAAAGCCTATGAAGGTGAGGTAGATGCACTTAAATTGACTCACTACAAAAACTACAAGTCTGTTTCAAAGTGCATAATGTATGGGAGTAGCATAAAATAACATTTTCTAGACTAAATATAGATTCAAACCATCTAAAAACTTGGTGGGAGAGCCATATTTAGGCCCCTAGGTTAGGAGGAGCTGATCCACTAGTAACTAAGTGGGAGGTATTCAAAGACCTCCTCAAGTCCTTGGTTTACCCTATTGGTTTTGAAGAGGACCAACATATTTGGTGGCATTATTATTGGTAGAGACAAGGATAAAGTGTATGGGAGTATGCTACAAAANATAATATAAGAATATGGAAGGCACGACCCTTCATTGAATGTTAGTTTTCTTATATGAGTTTCCAAGGTAAATATTTGTGTTTCATTATGTGTGCCTTTGCTATTGTAGTCTATTTCATATCTTGTAGTACTTAATGAATATGAACATTGTGTTTTTATTTATGCTAAAGTGTTAAAAATACAAAACGATAGTTGCATGGTTGACCATAGGCTCACTATAGTCATTTTAATTTTATATATGTTTTGGTGAGCTAATAATTGGAATATCCAAGGTAGTTTACTGATCATATTAGTATCATAGTGGGTTTATTTGGGATTTTGGTGGTTTGAAGGGAAACACATGCTTTCTTGACTTAGGAAATCCAAATATGTGGGATATTTGTACCCTATTTCTCTCTTGAGAAGAATATTGACTTCTTTTTAAAGAATCTAGAATCTCATGAGAAACTAGAAAATTAGGTGGAGTTGAGGGAAGAGAAGGAAGAATTAAAACTTTAAAAAGGTGTCTCTAATAACCATTTTTTTCACCACCTGTTGAAAATGGAAGCAAAGGATGAGATCAAAGCCTATGAAGGTGAGGTAGATGCACTTAAATTGACTCACTACAAAAACTACAAGTCTGTTTCAAAGTGCATAATGTATGGGAGTAGCATAAAATAACATTTTCTAGACTAAATATAGATTCAAACCATCTAAAAACTTGGTGGGAGAGCCATATTTAGGCCCCTAGGTTAGGAGGAGCTGATCCACTAGTAACTAAGTGGGAGGTATTCAAAGACCTCCTCAAGTCCTTGGTTTACCCTATTGGTTTTGAAGAGGACCAACATATTTGGTGGCATTATTATTGGTAGAGACAAGGATAAAGTGTATGGGAGTATGCTACAAAAGTATAGAAGAAATCCATTCAGTTGTGAATACATCCTTGGGAGTTAGTCATGATCATAAAGCTCCTAGATGGTATTCATAATCACATAAGGAGGTAAGGTATTATATTTAAGCCAAATACAGTCAACGGGGCCTATGTATAGGCCCAATTCATTGAATCTAACAAGAAGAATCAATATCCAAACAACTTGAAGTAGATAAACCAACATGGATCTTCTAATAAGGATGAGAAGAAGAAGGGAAAATGAAAAAATAAGAAGATTTTTGTACAACACATGTATGAAAGGACACTAATAACCACCATGATCATTGCAACATTGATGGTAATAGAAAATAAAAATGTTGGAAATTACATACAACATTGAATCTTTAGAGCCACGTGCATAATAATATTCCAAGAAGAAGAATTTTCTAATGGAAGAAGGAAAGGAGATATAGGTCAACTTTTATGTAGATGAAAATATTGTTTGCACAATAATGTAGAAGGAGGTTCCCTGACTAGCCTCCATCCCAAAGAAGAGAAGGAGATGGAAAAGTTGTTCCATATCAATATTCAATCAAGAAGAATAGAGTAGATGCTCTTTTTGATTTTGGTCCACAAGAAAACCTCACTACAAAGGAATTGGTAAGTAAAATTGGTATAGAAATGAATGATCACCTCCATCCATACCCTTTGGGTTGGATGAACAAATATGTAGAGTTAAAGGTTGCTAAGTAGTGTAAGCTTAGTTAGTTATTGGTGCAAATTTTATTAATGAAATAGAAGTCAATGTAGTACCTCTTGATGCCCATAATGTAATGTTTGGTAGCTTCTATATGTAAATGAGGGATGTTATATTCATGAGAAGGTCTAACCAGTGCAACCTAATCAATGATGGTAATTGTTTTTATCATCAATGCACATAAGCAAAATTCTACATGTATATATTTGGTGAGTGCACACCAAGCTAATATATTAATAAGCTCAAATAAGAAGTTTGTACTTCTTTTTTTATACAAAACCAAAAGGACACCCATTCAATAGGTGTGAATTCATCCTTTGAATAATATATGAAATAACAAAAGCATTAATTACAAGATCTGTTGTATGTATATTGAGAAGTGTTTCAAGAACCAAAAGGAATACCACCCAAGAGGGAAGTGGAGTATGATAGACAATTATTGCTAGAATTTCCTTTACCAAATATAGGAATGTACAAACAATCCATATTGGAGTCAAATGGAGTGAAGAAGTAATTGAAGGGTTATTGGATAAAGAAGCCATAAAGCCAAGTACATCAACATGTGGTTCCATGGTCATATTTGTTCTAAAGAAGCATGTGACTTGGAGAATGTGCATTATAAATTATATATCTCTAAATAAGACTTATCTCAAGAATCAATACACTTTTCCCCATATCAATGACTTGTTAAATAAACTGGAACATGGAAAGTACTTCACTGAGGTAGATTCAAAATCTAAATATCATCAAGTCTATATCAAGTAAGAAGGAACTTGGACGAATGCCTTTAAGATGAACCAATGTCTTTACGAGTGATTAGTAATACCTTATGGTTTGAGTAATGCAACAACTACCTTTATATGGTTTGAGTATTGCAACACCTACCTATATGTGTTTAACGAATGATGTGTTTCATCCATTCCTACATTCATTTGTCATAGTTTAATTGGATGACATTTTTCTCTTTAGTTCTACTTGGAGGAGTATGTGTTACATTTGAATAGTATTCGAAACACTAAGGAAACATTAGCGGGTAGAAAGCATAAGAAATGTGAGTTTGGTAAGCAATCCTTATTGTACTTGGGGTATGTGATTGGTGGAGATGAATTGAAGATTGATCCTATAAAGATATAGTCCATTCTAAAGTGTTCCACTCCTATTAGTGTCATAGATGTTAGTAGTTTTGTGGTGGCTTCCCAATATTTAAGAAAGTTCATGGCATCAATCTCACCTGTGGTAGCCCCACTTCATGCTGTAATGGATAGTGGTAAGATTTTGTAGTGAGATAAGAACCAATAGAAATCCTTTGAATAACTAAAGTAGAAGATTAGTCAAGCCTTGATCCTAACACTACCTAAGTTATAGAAGTATTTTGAATAGAAATTGATGCTAGCGAGTATTCTTTTGAAGTAGTATTAATGAAAAGGGGGCGATTCAAGGTTTTCTATCACTTGGATCTATTTGATGGAGTGGTATTAAAGTAAACTATATATTATAAGGAGATTTATGCCTTGGGAAGGTAGTGAAGAACTAGAAGCACTATCTATTAGGTACGGATACCATCATCCATACTGATCACCATCCTTTGAAATACTTGTAGGATCAATGCAAACTCGAAGAAGTAAGAATTTATAAATGAATGGGGTTTCTACAACAATTTCATCTAGTAATTAAATATAAGAAGGGTATGGCCAAAACGTTGCTTGCAAATTTTCTATCTAGACCACTAGCACCAAAGATTACATCCTTCACCCATGAAGCATATAGAGAGAAGTATGTTGAAGACCAAGAATTTGAGGGGGTGTATTAGTAGCTGGAAGGACAAAAATAACAAGTAAATGTTGACTACCATCTCAAATATGTGTTACTCTACAAGATGGATAAGACTTGTGTACCATAGGAAGAAAGGGTGCCACTAATAAAGGAGGTTTACACTTCCAAGGTTGGTGGTCATTTTAGTGTTGGCAAGATTATGGATAACTTGTAGAGGTATGTTTATTTTCTCAAGAAGCAAGAAGAAGAAGTGAAATACCCCAATTTTGAGTCCCTACATTAATAATGTGTTTTTCTTATTTGATGAAAGGCCAGAATACCCAAACAATTAAAAGAGGTTAGAGTGCCTAGGAAATGTAATACTTTGAAGATTGCAAATAGTAAAATCCATCATTGGTTGCAAGATGGAAAAGTAAAAGAGTTATAGGGGTCTATGATTCCACGAGAGAGGGGGATAAAGGGGCTACACATTTTTATTATATTTTATTTATCCATCTTGGTTTTAATTAAGAAAAGTGGTTACATTCAAGCTTCCTGGGGGGAAGGCCATGTGGTTCTTGATTTCATGTAATTATATAAACCCCTCTTGTCAGTAGTTTGTAGGTTCTTCTCCATTCACTCTTTTCACTCTTTCATTTTTTTGAATTACTAAGAGGTGAATCAATGAGAAATTTATACCGCTTATTAATCCTTTTTTAACCACAATGTATATTCGCTGCTTATCAATCATGTTCATTTGTTCATCATCATCAATATCTTACTGTGTCATTAACATTAACATTCATCAAATCATCATAAACAATAACCTTTTAACCACAATGTATATTCCTTTAACTTATCCAATCATGTTCATATGATCATCATCAATATATTATTGTATCATTAACATTAACATTCATCAAATCATCATAAACAATAATCAACACAACCACACAATACACAGTACAACGATATTTTACATTGAAACCCAATGCGGTAGAAAACGACATAATTATTTTCTTATATGTCTTTAAGAATTACATTCAAGGAAGCACCAAATTCCAATTCTCCAGCTCCAATTGGAGAGAGTCTCTGACCCCCTCGTTTCTCAAGCTACAACCTGAGGGAATATCCAACTCCCCAATTCTATGGATACAACCAGAAGGAGGCTACAACCACCTATGTTCTCTAGCTACAACTGGAAGGTGGATACAACCACCTAGTTCTCAGGCTCCAACCTGAAGGAAGATCCAACTCCGTGATTCTATGACACCGATCGGAAGGAGGGTACAACCCCCTTTCCTTTCCCTATCAGACCGCCCTGAAGTTAAATTCAAAATAGATAATGAAACCATTGCAACACTGTCACTGTGAGATATATCACTGTAAACCTATACCAATCTGTTCCAACAACCTATAACCAACATGTGCCACTATCCTGTAACCAACATGTACCTGTACTCAATATGTACCAACAAATACCAACAGGTACATGACCTTTCTATGCTGCAGTGTGCATATCTATGTTCCTTTTCTATACTACAACCCACATATGTATGCAACCTTTCTATACTTCAGCCTGAGTACACCTTCTAAAAACTAGGGTTTTCACCTTTTCTGAAACTTCAAACACTTTGCTTCCTCTATCACATCAACCTGCAATATTTCATTGTGTATTGCATATAGTTGTGTCGTGTGCATACATCATCTTATATATCCCTCAACCAAGTGCATCTATGTCTCTCTATTCATATGCCATACATGTGTGTACAATCATGAACAAGTGTAATAAACCTCACATGGACTACAAATAAAATCCTCACTGATATGCAACCTCAAACCACACCAATAACTTCACCATCACATCACAACCACTTCAAAACCAAAACCCTAAACCATGTACCATGAAATACAAGTAATGCCTCAATACTTAAACCAACAAGGTGTACCAATGAATAATACCAAGCATACTAGTGTTGTATTTCTTTATATCTAGCTCATACCATACGTACCATACAATCAAAAACCTTTCTAGGGAAAAACCTAAACCTCCCATAACCATATATCAAGTATACAACAATATCCAACTACTCATAAGAATATGACATACCTTTTGAATCTGTAGATATATTTGTTGTACCTGATCACTGTAGACCTTCTTGGGAGCTTGCTTTTAGACTCTAAGAACCTGAGTACCTGCAATAAGCATTACACAATAATATATATTCAATATTGTTATGAGGAAAATCTCTCTATGGCTAGGGTGAACCACAGCAGATGGAAATGAATGCAGAAATCAAATCTATTCCAAAAATATGCTATATAAACCAACGTGCAAGGGAGATAAGAAATGGGCCTACCTCGTGCAAATTTTCGATGATGTCCACCATTGAGCACTTCGACCTAAAGCTATATACCTTCAACAATTTCTCAACAAACAAGAAAAACAAGCATATGGTGGCGATATAAAAGGTCATCACATTAGATAGCATAATCCATCAATATACATAACAAATACGCCCATGGCTAATAATTCACATATTTCCAAGACATCAATTGGATGGGAAGAGAGTATTTCTATTAATAAATGATCAGCAAAAGTGAAAATATTACATACTTTTGTGTCGAAACGGTTCAAAACTGAGAAACCGAGTTCCTTCCAACTGGGCCTCCACCACTTCAATCCTCCACCAAAGGCAAGCTCATATAAGGGAGATAATGGGGTTCTCCTTGAATAAGGGAAGATCTTGGGGGTTGAACACTGTGTTCATACTTAAAGGAAAAAGGGATGTAGACTCAATATGAAGTATGGTCGCCAATTATGTTATGAGGAAAATCTCTCTATGGCTAAGGTGAACCACAACAGATGGAAATGACTGTAGAAATCAACTCTATTCCAACAATATGATATATAAACCAACGTGCAAGGGAGATAAGAAAGGGGCCTACCTTGTCCAGATGTTTGATGATGTCCATCATTGAGCACTTCAACCCAAAGCTATATACCTGCAACAAGTTCTCAACAAACAAGCAAAACAAGCATATGGTGGTGATATAAAAGGTTAGCACAATAGATAGCACAATCCATCAATATACATAACAAATACACCCATGGATAATAGTTCATATATTTGCAAGACATCAATTGGACGAGAAGAGAGTATTTCTATTAATAAATGATCAACAGAAGTGAAAATATTACAAACTTTTGTGTCGACACGGTTCAAAACCGAGAAACCGAGTTCCTTCTAGTTGGGCCTCCACCACTTCAATCCTCCACCAAAGGCAAGCTCATATAAGGGATATAATGGGGTTCTCCTTCAATAAGGGAATATCTTGGGGGCTGAACACTGTGTTCAGACTTAAAGGACAAAGGGATGTAGACTCAATATGAAGTAAATAATTTTTCCAGAGTAACTTTCATCTCAAAGTTGAATTCTTTCTCCTTTTCACACAACTCGGAATTGGCTTCTTTATAGCCTTCAAAATGAAACTAAAGGGCCACGTCAGAATGTTTCCAGTATATGGAAGGCAAAGGATAATAGATCTCCTATCGTGACATGGAAACCCGACATTTAATTTTGATTTTCTGGCACAAATCTTGATGTACACTGGCTATAGTGGATCTGTCTGCATATACGCTTGTTGTATAGGGTGCAAGATGCGTACAGGTGGAAACATTTATATCTTTGTCTCTGTGCTTTAGTAACAGGGAAGATACGTCTGCATAGGGAAATGGAAAAATCCCCTCTCTGCAGGATTGCACAGGGTTAGGCAAATCTTTCTCTAACAAATATGCTCAATAGATCCTAATAGGAGGGACTTTCTCTCTTAATTATACTTCCATGTAGCTTCCTCAAGGGGTTACCTTCTAACCAACTTAACCCAAATTCCTTCTTTTAGGGCTAACCCACTTCTAACTACTTGTCCACTTATAATCACTTTATCCACAAATAATAAGTTCTCCACTTCTAGTTGCAACAAATTTATTTTTAATTATTTTCTTATTGCAACAACTTAACCCATGATTAACTCCTAGTTTCACCCACTTCACTAGTAAAATTATTCTAGGAGATTCTAGAATAATTTGACTTCTTTGACCTTCTAGATAACTCATGAGGGTTCTCCAACTTCACAAGGCCATATATCTCTAATTGCAAGGAGTTATGTGGCGTTCCACATATCACCAGAAATGGAATAACATGTATTATCTGTATACAAGTCTTACCTACAAATATACTAATTTTCATATAATTATACATCAAACAAACTCGGGTCCCTCTATTATGCCTAAGAAAAAGCGAAGCACCAAAGTTAAAAAAAAAATTGTATTAAGAATTTAACATCAACACATGACCACAATAGTGCCTAAACAACCACATCATAAGTAAAATTAGTACCAACTACTCATCATGGAAATCACTAACGACGCATTCAATGTGTCAACGAAGGATAGAAACACAAAAACATAAATAGCATAGCAGATTAGCACATCATAATCATCTTGAAACAATTTACAACAACATTCAATCAGATAATGAATATAAAATGACTACCCTCTCAACCTACCCTGCAAGGTTAGGACCTCGAGAACACGTAAGCAACTCTCAAGCCTAGGTTCCAATTGATTTAAACCATTTAAGGTCTTAGGGTTGGCGATTTTTCTGAGGAACAAGGAGGTGTCTACATCCCACTAATCAAACAAGTCCAATCATCAACTATATCAATCCATCAATCCTATTCATCAATTAATCATTGCACAAGGATAACCATAATATATATCAATCATACATCAACATCTAAACATTCGTTGTGCGAAAGTAAACAAACTCTAGAACAATCACATGTCATCTTAAGTAATGGAGCAAGAGAAAACTAGTTACTAAATCAGACACATGTCGACATAAATTCATGATGGAAGATTAATAAACATTAAATTCAAGGTTGCAAGAGAATAATTATGAAGCATTCACATGCCCACTTAAATTAAGGCGCACAAGTAAATTTTACTACTAAACTAATCGTGCATCACCACCATTATAGTGCGCATGAGTAATAAAAAGCATAAACGTTTATGCGTCAACGTTAGTCCATAAAGCTATGCAATCTAACCACTTAACCAAAAACATAAATGCAATCATCTGTCACCTTAAATTTCATTCGCGCCATAAGTCTAATACCCAAAAAATCAATCATTACATCATATTTTCATCGTGCGTGGGAAGTCTAATTACAACATTAACATAAATCAACATCATTTAATGAGTGCGTTTAATATTAATCACTTAATTAAACCTGCATCATCATTATTCAAAGGGCGTAAATAATCTAATTATTGAATCACAACCTATTCCATGGCGCAAGGTACTCATGTTATTATTAACTGGCACTACAGATCAATTATGTTTAATCATTCAATGTCAGTTGTTATTCTAAAAGCGCAAGAGTAAATTAACCACAGAATCATTTGTGCATTGCTTTCATTCATGGCGCAGAAAATTAACAATTTAATGGATGCAAGAGGAAATTATTAATATATCTCATCATACATCAACGTTATTCCTGGAACATGGTCTAATCTTAAGTGGTCACACCTCAACATTAATCGAGGTGTGCTAGTTGTTCGGCTCTAAAGATGTCCTAAAATATAAACTCTATGCATCATCCAAAGGTAGGTGTTGGTGCAAGCATTTTACTTGTCGCCTACGTAGGTTCTTACCTTATGTTTTCAATACCCGTCCTCTAGAGATGCAACCCCTGCAAAGGGACAAAAATCGTAACAAAAGGAACAACAATCGTTCCGTTCAAATGAACAACAAAAGGAACAACGATCATGACAAGGGAACGCTAGTCATTATATTGGGCCAAAATAATGTTGTATTAATTGAGTTGTAGTACTTGCCCAACTATCTAATTTGTCAACCCGGGGTTCGTAAACTGACGAAGCACACACAAAGTATATGCAAGATTGAAGCGGGACTAATCTAATCTAATGTTTAATCTACAACTGAAATTGGATCATTAATCTAATACACGATTGGAATTGAATCATTAATCTAACACACGACTAAAATTGAATCATTAATCTAACACATGACTGAAATTGAATTAATCTAGTTGCGTAATTGAAATTACTCTAAGAATGGGAAATTGCATAAATGGAATTAATCTAGAAATGGAGAACTACATGAAGGAAAAGCAAGTACACCATGTGAAGAGTTGAATGACACAACAACATATGTGAGATCTCACCAATGAAGCAATCTTATATTATGATAATCAAATCAATCTTTATAAAAGAATAATGAAAGCATGAAAACCAAAACCATGAATCAAATCTAAGAATCCCTTTCTCTTTCAAATCCTAATGACTACTCTGATTCTAATTACATAATCTAAATGCATCCTAATTCCTCTTCTACTTGAATCCTCATGAAGAGAGAGCACTCTCTTTTATACATGAGAGCCTTGAAGATAAAATAACCATCTCATTATTACAGATCCACTTTTCTCTCAACCTAGTTCCCATTATTACAAAATATAATCCCTTCAAATCCTCACACATATCTCTCATATATCTTGGATAAGATATTCCAACCAAATCTCCATTATATTCTCCTTGGAATGGGCTTGAATTATCTCCTCAAATCTTGAAATGGTGGAGGAAGTATTCGAGAAGTCCTTTTGAATTAATACTTCTCATATTCCTACACATTACAAAGCTCACACATATTTGAGATATAGATGAAAACATGTTGATTTTCTAACATTTAATCACAAATTCCTTTTAAATACTAAAATGAATAAAGTGGAGAAAAAGAAGGTGAAACTGAAGTATATTTATGGAAATGATATCGTGAAAGGTTAATGGGGCGATGAAATGTGGAGAATGATGAAGGGAAAGATGGATGAAAATAGGACATTTCTGAGCCCCAACACTAGTAAGTGTAATTACTTAATTTTTCACGCTTCAACAATATCAAGCGCCATGGGAAATATATACTTAGGTTCCTTGAATTTATTCAAGAGGACCTAAGCCTTCTTAAATAACATGTGAGACATAAAAAAAAAATCGAGCCTCTAGATCAGATCATTATTTAATAAAACAAGCACAGTAATAATGCACTTTTATTATAAACATTTAATAAACCACAAACTTCAAATAATAAACATTTATTATAATCATTAATAATATTTTAGTAAAACTATTCATATCCGATATCAACTACGCCCATTAGAAAAACTAAATAGATGGCATAAGCGTGGAGTTTCCAGCTAACAAATGGAGGTTTTCCCACACCCACCTCGGGCGCTTTAATGGAAAAACGTTGAAAGAAAAAAGGGAAAAAAAAAAAGAACGAAATCGCTGGAAATCTCCTATCAAAATGACGAGCACTAAGGGACAATTAATTTCTAAGTAGTGTGGAAAATCGCTGAGAAATTTGCAGTGAAATATGTAGTGTAAAAAGGTAGAAATCGTTGGAAAACAAGGTAAATTGTTGAGCATCCTTATCGGCTAGAACGAAGAGGATTATAATGGAATTCACTAGGGTGATTCCTCGTAGTTGGGAGATTATTTAATTATGAAGACTATGATTAATGCATGAAACTTGCCAAGGGAAACTCAATAGTTCTCTCGAAATAACACACATGTAGAAGGAGGGAGAGAAATCGATGGGCAATTTTCCGAACATGCAGAGGTCTGTAAGTGTTGTATGCTAGAGTGATTAAAAATGTAAAAATTGTAGGAATACAATGTAAAATGCATGGGTTCCCAGAGAAAATCATTGGGAATACAAATGATAAGAATAGGTCAAGGAGGAATCCTCCTGGAGCTCCCCATGCAGGGAAAAATGTGCAGGAAACAATTAAAAGCAACAAAATACTTAATTCGCCTTCCAACAACCAATTGATGTTGAGAAAAACTGGTGGACATTTTAATTCCTAAGCAAAACATAGAAGTTTAGAATGGTTGCAAGGTAAAATTTCTCATGCCAACGTAGAGAAACTTGGTCGAAAACGTGTGGGTGCCTCTGCAAAAGCGCAGGTCAACTCACACAAAAAGAAATGCAGAGATCGATGGTCAATTCAGGTGGTTTCCTCCACAAAAATGCATGTAAACCAACTCAAAATACACAGATATAAGCTAGCACAAAACACATAGAAATAAACAGAAGGAAAATAAAATGATGGGTAAATTATAAGAACAAAATGTTGTGTAAAAACACAGAGATTTAACCCTGGTAAAAATGTAGAGAGAAAATCATTTTTGATGGGCAAGGGAATGACATTGGGATCAAACTCTCCAAAGAGAAAAAATGTAGGGGTTAGGTGGAAAATCACGAGCGGAAGGGCAGAAGAGCAAGCCCAAAATCTGTAGAGGTGAGCAAGAGGAGAAGGATGCACTCAACAAAACCTGAAAAATATCGTTTGGATAGACACAAATTCAATCATTGTTGGGAAGAAGGTTTTAGACTATGATTGGATCATTAAACTCAGAGCCTATGCGTTTGCCAGGGAAGAAAACAAATTGACATGAACAACAGTCAAATGATTAACAAAATTAGAGCCTGTGATTTCACCAGGGAAATAAAACGAATTGGAGAAAAATCGAAATGTTAAATACAACATCAATTTCATCTTATATAAACACTAAAAATCTACCCATAAAACAAGCACAAAATACAAATTTCTGGTTGCACAACCTCTTCAGAATTACCACACAGTCTAATCAACAAAAATCTAAATCGAATTTAAAATCGTTTATGACGATCGAGAGAATTTGGCTCTTAACGCCATTCCATAATAAAATTTTCTTCAAGAATTATACGCATACATATATAACGACATAAATCTATGATCCTAGGAGATGAGAAGAATAAATTCAATACAGTTTAAGATTTATTAAAATAGAGGATCGACTAATCAAATACCATAACCAATAAGGATGTTGATGCCAAGGTAAGCTGTTGCTGACGTCCTCTGACTGAAAATTGTGCTTATCCTCACCTCTGCTTTCTAATCGTTGAGACCTCACTAGTACCTTCCAGCCAACGCTAGGGGTACTCTTCTCCCCCCATAGCCCCCCGAGCTGCAAAGGGTCCACGCACACAAAACCATAGAAAAATCTAGCTCCCATCTCACCTTGCAAGGTCGAGCTACCACTCTCTTTTTCAAGTTGGGTATCTCAACTCCCACAAGAAAAACCAGTCAAAGAAATTCCAACAGCATAACCTTACACATGCTAGTCCTCCCCCATTCCTCTTCTCATCCATTACTTTTATAGAGTTTTTCTTAGTGACCACTTTTCCATTTGCACGTTTAATTCATTTTATTAAAAATTAATTAGGAAAATACTCTCCCTCATACACTTGTCACCCTATCCCTTAGTTGCACCATAAATTCATTTATTTAATTTAATTTAATGCCAATTTCCCTCACCCATCCTAAAAGTGCTCCTAAAAACGCTCCTTGTTGTCCCTTTATTCCATTTATTTTCTTTTTAATGATTGACGCCTTTCTAAAACTTAGTTGTGTTTTATTTAAGAAAGTTCTTTAGTTAGACTATACTAGATTCCTTTCTATGTTTTCACATTCCTTTTTACATTCATTTCCTTTATTGTGTAAGTTCCAATTTGTCATGTCTTGCACATTGTTGGCCCTTGACCAATTTTTGAGGAACACTTGGTCATATTTGACCATTTTTGGACTTCGACAGCCTGCCAAAGATGGAGTGCCAGGCGAAGTAGAGATCATTGGATCTCGGTCCACTTTTGGGCCCTTTTAGGGTTTTGGGTTAATGTAATGGGAAAGGGATGTCGGCCCGTGGGTTTACCCACGATTAGGCCCACTTTTGTAATGTATAAATAGAAGGATAGGAAATGTAAGAAGTAGTAGATGTGATTGCTTAGTGCAATTGGTAGTGCATCTATGTGATGTTGAATAAGTGCTCTGTGCGAACTATGTAAGGCTTGCAAGGCTAAGTGCAAGTTACTGTGAGGTTGCTCTAGAAAGCTAAGTGTTGTAACGCAAGGAAGAAGGATCTAGTGAGCTGCGCAGATATTTTGTCCTATGCGAAGAAGGGTTTTGGAGGCTTTGTGCTTGTAACAGATTGAAGACGATAATAAGGAAGAAGATCTTGTGGACGTAGCCCCAAGGTGGGGGTGAACCATGTAAATCTGTGTGTTATGCTTTGTGCTTTGATTCAATGTGTTTTTGCTTATGATATGTGCTTTGATATATCCACTTATGCTCTGTGCTTCTTAGATATATATGATTGTTAGATATTATGTGTATGAGGATGCTTAGTGCTGATCTACTGGATCAGATCTGGGTTACTATGATTAAGTAATGAAATACTGTATATCTGAGTGTACACTGCGATGCTCTGTGCTATCTGCGATGTAGAATAAGGGTTGAATATTGATGAATGATCGATGATAAGTGCTCTATAAATGATATAATCACAAATCTGTGTGCCAACTAAGGTTCCAGACACCTAATTCTTGCAACCACCCCTTCCTCTACCTCGGGTGAGACTTCATCTGCTTCGTAGGTGTTGCCAAAAGGGCTGGTAGTTAGGGATTTTTTGGTGCGCTCTTGAGTGTTGAACCCTGGGTTTTCCCCTGTGCCAACAAATGGCTCCGTTGCCGGGACATGAAACTATGATTGTTGGGAATTGAGGAAGAAGAAAATTTGTGCAAAATAAAGTTCTGTGCGTAGATCTGTTGCCCTAGTGTACATCTTTTTACCCGACCTATGAAGCTTTGTGCCAGGAATAAGGTCAGATCTGAAGAAAGGATGATTAGATCTGAAGAAAAGAAGCGATATCTGAACGCTTTGTGCTCTAAGAAAAGTAAAAGTGGAAATTTCTGAAAGAAAGAGGTCAGATCTGCAGAAAAGAGGTAAGATATGTAATCTTTATGCTCTAATAAAGGTAAGAATAGTCAAAAGTTCTTAGATCTGGAAGCTTTGTGCTCTGTAGAAGTAAGATACGTGAATTTTTTTGGTTTCTAGAGCATGGATCTAGGTATGTTTGATAGATTCTATCCTAGCTTAAAAACTAGGGCATTAATAGATGAAAAAAAGTTTGATATGAATAGATCTGATAAGTATAATGATAGATATGTTATACCTATGCATAGAAAGAATGTCTGGACTAACAAACGGATGCAAGATCCTAGAAATAATTTTCTGCAGGTTAGCTATCACGATTCTAGTGCGCAGTACAGAAGAGGCTTGGGATCATTTAAAAGAAAGCAAAGATTAATCCTATGTTAGAGTTGCAGAATACCGGGCCATCTAGCTAAGGGATGCCCTGGTAGAAGACCTAGTTGTCTCTGTTGCAAAGCTAGAGACCATGAGGTATTGGATTTCCCTAGAATGATCACTAAGCTTGAAAGGATAAATATGAATCAAGAAGACCATAAGCCAGATCCAGAAAAGGAAGAAACCTAGTAAGAATCAGAGAAATTATTAATACAGATGAAAGAAACCCTGAAGGAACATAAAGATGTCTAATTACTAGAGATCTTCAAAGAAAAGGAGCAAGTCGAATCAAGAATAGGGGAATTCGACATTGACTGTATTCTTGATGAAGAAACACAAGTGAACATTATGCCATAAAGAACTTGGGAAGCTATAGGGAAGCCTTCCATGATTCCTTCGTTGGGAGGAATAGGACTATTCATAGGAAAACTAATGATGTTATGTGGAAAACTCGCTTAGATACCTATGAAAGTCAATGGAACATTGACAAAAGAAGATTTTGATATTATCAAATTCATTGAGGACAACACCCTGTTTACTATGCTACTCGAAAAACCTTGGATTGAAAGAGATCAAGCCAGAAAGAAAGAAGAAGAAGAGGTTTTAGAACAACAGAGACAAGAGTTAAAAGATTTCATGACTAAAAGGATTGCAGAGTTGATAGAAGAATAAGAGAACTGCTCGAAGCCATCTGACACTAGAATCCCATATGTCAAGGCCAAAGCTACACAAAAGGCTAAAATTTCTACCCTAGACAAAGAATAAGTGATATACCTAAACCCTAGGAGAATCTCTTCAAATAAGAATCAAAATTTGAAGAGAATCACTGAAATGAAGCTCACTAGAAAGAAGGATAGAAAGCTAAGTAAGAAGAAGGCTAAGATTGAAAAATTATAGAAGATCCCAGAGGGTACCTCGCAGCAAGACACTTTGAAAAATTGGAGCTTCGTCGGGATATCAAAACAACGACATATGCCACTTCGCCGAGGTGAAGTAATATAGCCGTTGGAAGCCAATATAACCGTTTGACTACCCCTCCGAATGGGTCATAAAACATTTATGGCTCACCACTAGACCATTCGACCGCACCATAATGGAAAGAACATAAGTTAATGCAGCCTCATACCCATTGCAAGCAGAATGTTGCTAAGTTTCCCTACTTAGTCGGTCACGCCACGCACCGAGAATACTTTTTGCTAAGTGAGAATTTGATCCCTAAACCTTAGATTACTTCACCTTGTGATCATTGCCTTATTCCCATACCATTCATGGTAGTCTCTGAATTCATTTCACACTCGAGCTAGTCGACCCAAGCTTGTATGTTGGACAAACTCAGTGCTACTGAGAAATTAGTTGAAGAAGTTTTGATTGACTTAATGACTGAGAGAGTCATGTCAGAGTGAGGATTATCTACAGGAGTCCAAGCATCATCAATAAGAGGATTCCAAGCCTCCCCTTCCACTGCTCACGCTGGTCATCCTAGGCCGACCGATGAGAAACAGACCAAGCATAGGGATGACATCGCAAATGCCAAGCTTATCCCATGCATTCTACCTACTTACACACCACCTCTAAGCAGTACCATCAACCTTGACAGTGTACCTCAAGACTTTGAGTACACTTTGATCACCGCGTACCTTTTGAAAGGGGTGCAAGCAGTTCGTGCTGACCAAGATAAGCTCACAACACTGAAATTTAGTGATTTTAACCTTGGAGATCGTAAAGTTTACCGCATGTTATCAACGCATAAGTACTTAACCAGGACCAAAGGCAAGAATTCTAAGATTGTCTTGCAGTTATGGACCCAGAACCTCATGCAGTCCACACTGCTTAATGTAATGAAGATCCTGCACTTCGGCAGACACCAGGAAGTCAACGGATGTGTCAAGTTGTTGTTGTCCTACTACCACAGAGGATACTTATGGTTGGATCACTGCATCATTGGGGATCCGACCTTGATCAATCGGATCATAGGACTTAGTATGCAAGGCCCTGACCCACACGAATTTTACCCTGGAAAGACCTCAGACCGAGCACTAGCGCAAAGGATAAAAGAAACTTATGGTGATGTTGAGAAAGGAACGTGAGACTACAAGGTAGCCTCTATCCAGAGTGGCGCAGTGCACCTTGCCTATCAGCTGATCGCGAGCAAGCTAGTTTGCAAGAATAGACCAACACAAGTGACTGGATTCATATTTGACCTCGCAGGGAAGTGCACCGAGGGACTACATATGAACTAGGCACAATACCTTGTAAACCATCTAGATATTGATTGTAGAGAAGCGTAATACCAAGGGTATGAGTTCCACTTTAGTTGGATGCTCATACTAATCGCTTTCATTGCCTGGTAGATACTAGAAGGTGCCACTTTTCTGGAGATCGAACACTTCGAACCACTGGCTGCAAAGTTCTATACGCTGTGGTACTCCAGCGACATGAACAAGCAGTGGCAGTCCAATGTCGTCTTCCATTCCTATTACAACTAATTGAAGAATTCAATCCAATCTACACCATGCCTCACCCCAAACACACTTCATAAGTTTAGACCTTTGATAAAATTCAGCACGGACCACCACTTCACCTATATCACAGTGCACGCTGATGAGAACAAACAACAACTCCAGTCGTACTACAAGTTGACAGAAGAAGACTTGGATCATATTACCAAGGAATGGTCGGTGGACCTCCTTGTTGCAGTGGAGCCCGTAGAAATTTCCAACGTGGATAGCCCTGAAGCTATTCTAGATACACCTGGACCGAGAAAGACTAAAAAGGATGATGAAGTTCAAGATGTCCATAGCATATCCACGAAGACTACTTCGATCTCACCTGCGCAGGGAGGTGATGGTGAAGAACTAGGTGGCACAGAAGTTGAGAAAAAAATGGGCGAGGTTACTCTGCCTAGAGAGGAGGAGGATCCCTCTAAGAAAAGGAATATTACCCCACCAAAATCCTCATCCAGAAAGAAAACTAAGGCCACCTGGGATACGTTTAAGACTACCCTCACACCAGACGACTTTGACATATTAATCGTTGCACTGAATGATGCTTCACTAGAGATCGTAGAAAAGAAAGAAGTGAAGTAGGAGGAGGTATTCAGCCGAATCAAGGGTGAAATTCAAGAAGTGCAGCAGGCACTCCAGTCTAGTCGAGTAGTTTCTATTGTGCCCTTGACAATTGGAATAGTAGGAACAGGCGACAAGCTCACTGAATTACACTAGAACGTCGATAAAGTTGACGCTTTCCTTTGACAAACTGAAGAAGACACAACACAAGCCACCCAGGCTTTGACAGAAGTACATAGCGCAATTCTAGAACAATAGAGTAAGGAAGAATGGGAAAATATTTCCCTGCAAGTGAAGTGGGATGAGGAAAAAACCCAGTTACAACAGAGCAAGGACTAGTTTCTAGCAGAGCAACTTGAAGTATAGGAAAGGGTTCACAAAGAACTTCTCTCTGTGATGGTCATAGAAGTGAATATTGAAGAACGTGTCCCACAGTAGGTGGCACAACTTGAATAAGTAATCCAACAACTTCATTGTGCATCGTAGATCTTTAACTTCGTATCGTGCCTAAGACTCCTCAAGAAATAAGAGACCTAAGGGAGGCAACTACCCGTAGCGCAGTTGGTCTATTAAAAACCTTTGCCTTGGAATGCAAGCAACTGAGTGCTAGAAGTACCCAAACTTATGAGAACCTCACAGAGAATCTAGAGTTGTAGGAATTAGAGGCACAAATCCAAGAATCAAAGCAGCACGCAGATACACTACAGGAGCAACTGAAGGCCTTGACCCTAGTCGAAAGAATGAAGATATTTCCAGAACAATGCACCGCCCAAAAATAGGTACACACGCTACAAAGTAAAGTGATGGAAGTCTCCCAATGACTTCAACCAATCCAAGAAAAGGCATGCCAACTGTTCACTGAAGTTGAAAGCCAGGGAGCCGAGCTTGAACATGTTGTCATCACCACAGAGCAACGCCTGGAAGGGCCAATAAACGATGCAGTGATCCAGGAGTTCACTAAGCAAGAGGTTGTCACACTGTAGCATGTTGAAGTAGCTCGAGCCAAGCTCGAGGAATTCGAGGTGGAATTGATCAGACCAAAGTGACTCGGGACGCGTCATAGGTGAGTGTTGTGGACCTGTTGGCCCTTGACCAAGTTTTGAGGAACACTTTGTCATATTTGACCATTTTTGGGCTTCAACAACCTGTGAAATATGGAGTACCAGGTGAAGCAGAGATCACAGGATCTCGATCCACTTTTGGGCCCTTTTAGGGTTTTGGGTTAATGTAATGGGAAAGGGATGTTGGCTCGTGGGTTTACCCATGATTAGGCCCACTTTTGTAATGTATAAATAGAAGGATAGGAAGTGTAAGAAGTAGTAGATGTGATTTCTTAGTGCAATTGGTAGTGCATCTATGTGATGCTGAATAAGTGCTCTGTGTGAACTGTGTAAGGCTTGCAAGGCTAAGTGCAAGTTACTATGAGGTTGCTATAGAAAGCTAAGTGTTGTAACATAAGGAAGAAGGATCTAGCGAGTTGCACAGATATTATGTCCTATGCGAAGAAGGGTTTTGGAGGCTTTGTGATTGTAACAGATTGAAGATGATAATAAAGAAGAAGATCTTGTGGGCGTAGCCCCAGGGTGGGGGTGAACCACATAAATCTGTGTGTGATGCTATGTTCTTTGATTCAATGTGTTTTTGCTTATGCTATGTTCTTTGATATATCCACTTATGCTCTGTGATTCTTAGATATATATGATTTTTAGATCGAATGTGTATGATGATGCTTAGTGTTGATCTACTGGATCTGATCTGGGTTACTATGGTTAAGCACTGAAATACTATAGATCTGAGTGTACACTGTGATGCTCTGTACTATCTGAGAAGTAGAATAAGGGTTGAATATTGATGAATGATCGATGCTAAGTGCTCTGTAAATGATATAATCACAGATCTGTGTCCCATCTAAGGTTGCAGATACCTGAGTCTTGCAACCACCCCTGCCTCTACCTTGGGTGAGACTTCATCGGCTTCGTAGGTGTTGCCGAAAGGGCTGGTAGTTAGGGCTTTGTTGGTGCACTCTTGAGCGTTGAACCCTGGGTCTGCCCCTGTTCCAACATACATAATCAATAATTAAATATTTAGATAAAATATTTCTCTTTTAAATTCTTAACTTGATTTTTCTTCATCCCCTTTTTATTAATTGATTATTTAGTTTTTTAGTCTTCTTACCCTATTTAGACCTAGGCTTAATTTTCAACTAGGTTTAGAATTTTTAAGGGAATTTTATAATTAATAAAAATTACTCATTTAATATTTATTGTAAGGTCGACCATGTCAAAACAAATTATTGTTTTCTAGGCACCTAGATTCATTGACTCACCTTTATTAAAATTGTGATGTGCCCTTCAAGATGCACTACATGCTCCAAGGGTGCCACTCTCCTTTATTCATGTTGTATTTATGTGATGTGCCCTTCAATACGCACTATGTGCTCCAAGGGTGCCACTCGCCTTTGAATGATTTTGGTAGTTTTCCAACCCTTGGAGTCAATAGTCCATCAAACGATCTTGTGAGAGACTAAGGGCCTATAAGGAATAAAGACTCTACCTTGTTTCATGCCCCTTAGAATCTTTGTGAGCGACTTCTCAGTCTGCCCTCATGACATCGTGGATCTATCAAACTAGGTAATCGTTAACCTACAATTTGAGCCACAACATGAGTGCTAGTAGATTGTGGTAGGTCTGCTACCACACCTCTCCCTCAATATATGGTTGTTGTTCATGGCCCTTTTACTCCTTATGTGAGTCTGATTAGCAATAAATCGTCAGCCTACATCCATCAACGAAACACTGCCAATGATCCATAAACAACATCATAATATACCCTATCATATATCACATATGCATAAATAAAAATACCCAAACCATATACAGTCCACTCCTTGACTCGATCTAGAGTCCAAGGAGGTCCATTGATGCCATCAAACCTCAATCTATTGAGTGTCCTACACACTTAGGATAAACCCATCAATAGCACATATCTATACATAGATGTCAAATAACATAACATCATAATCCAACAACATCGTCATCTAAATCCATAAGCGACAAAAAAAACCATATACAAAACCAGATCACTTGCACGCAAGTGTCCTCAAATATTAAGTCGAATCATGTGCACACAAGAGAAGGATGTTACACTTCTAGAATAATTTGACTTCTTTGACCTTCTAGATAACTCATGAGGGTTCTCCAACTTCACAAGGCCATATATCTCTAACTGTGAGGAGTTATGTGGCATTCCACATATCAACGAAAATGGAATGACATGTATTATCCATATAGAATAGTCTTACCTACACATATACTAATTTTCATATAATTATACATCAAACAAACTCGAGTCCCTTACCCATACCTTTGTGCTACCGAAATTTTCTACCAGACTTCTCCAAGGGTTGACATTAATCTAGAATATCACAATATCACTCTCCAAGGGTTTACATCAATGAAAAACAACAATCCAAATCACTTGTCCATCAACCTAAACCAATTGTCCAACAATCTCCCCCTTTGGCATTGATGTCAACAACAACATTGATGGCAACACTTAGTCCTAGAAAAACTATCATCTCTCCTCATCAATGTTTCTATATTCCCCACTTTGACATTAATGGAATCGAGTATCTCTCCTTGGGGATGTTCCCCTTGTATTCATGCCTATGATTACTCTCTTTCTACCTTTGACAAAGGATTAACTCCCCCCTTTCGATCTGACATTGTACCTATTATAACCAATCTTGGTTAAAATAATATCTCCCCCTATGGGTGTGTCTCCTTGTCTCTATGTTATTGATCTTCCTTTCTAAATCTCTCTATCTTTTATGACTTCTCTGCATGTTTCTGTGTATATCAATGTAGGTATTTCTGTACCTGCTTCTTTTTGGAGTTATTTCCCACTGGTGCTTCCTTGAGTAATCAATTGACATATATGAAAATAATTCAAGAATGTGCGTTCAAATAATCATGTGTCATTATCATCCATTATGATAATGTTCCTTTATCTCTGAACCACTCTCTAAACCAATCTAGTAATCCAACCAATATAGGAATCCATCTCTGCCCATACTATCTAAGACTCTTCTACGCAATTTTCCAGAATGTTGACCCATCTGTCTCAGCTACTGCATAGACTCCCGCTATCTACTATTCATATTACCTAAGATCATCCAAGATAAATGGCTCAGAACAATACCCACTCTGATGCATAGTCATCTTCCTCTTCGTTAGTATATACATATTCTCATTTCATTCTCTTTCTAAATTTTCTCATCATCCTTATTTTTGACATCTTCTTCATCCTCCACTTGAATTCTAACTCTTTCCTCTTTGTCTGTAAATTCATTGTGTTCTTGTGTTGCTACAAATCTTGAAAGTACAATTCCTTGGACCTGTTCTTCATTTACCCGCTCCTCTTGTTTTTGACTTCTTCTCGAAACCTTCTTGTGTCCCACATCAACATTTTCTTTCATGGGAGGCCTTATCATGCTTCTACAATTTCGAGCTATGTGTCCATAGTTGTGGCATTTGTAACATTCAATATTTTGTGGGGCCACATAAGCATTCCTTACCTGATTATTTATTTCATAAGCCCTACAATATGAAAACTTATGTCCAAAGTTAGTGCAATAAAAAAAATGGCCATAAAATAAATTTGCATACCTGGGGGTGAAT
Organism: Picea sitchensis; assembly: GCA_010110895.2. Classification (NCBI taxonomy): domain Eukaryota; kingdom Viridiplantae; phylum Streptophyta; class Pinopsida; order Pinales; family Pinaceae; genus Picea; species Picea sitchensis. The sequence continues at coordinate 122,928 of SNQJ01S0014196.1, forward strand.
GTTTTTCCTTGTAGTGTAGTCCTTTTGTAATTAAATAAATTTGCATACCTGGGGGTGAATGTTTTTCCTTGTAGTGTAGTCCTTTTGTAATTATTCTTAGGCTAATTAGGATCTTCTCTTTGGTTGTAATGATTGAAGCTTCCTGGTTGCTTGAATGTAGAAGGTCTTCTATATTCATTTATGTCTAATTCCTATTGACCATAATTCTTTCCTTTGAGAACTTTTGCATGACTCTTTTGTTCTATTTCTTTTGTCATGGAGCTTCAACCTTTCTCAGTCTACATTTGGTTGTATCCTAGTCTATACCTGTCATAATATGTATTTTGATTGTTGATGATATTATCCAATGTCTTGGTGCTATCTTGCTGCATGTTATCCTTTTGAAGATAATTTATTAAAGTGATTGCTTCCGCTTCCAACCTTTCAATCATCTTCTCCCTCTCTGCTAGCTAACTTCTGAGTGTTTCTTCAATCCTCCTATCTTCTTCAACCTGAAATTTTATCTTCGTAATTATTCGCTTGACTTCCTCTGATTTGATATTCTCGGTTTCTTTTACTTTTAGTTATTTATTGAGTGACATGTTTTTCTTTCTTTCATTCATTAGATCTTCTAAGGCACTAATTAATTCTTCTCTGAGATCGACTTTTCCTTCTTATTTTGAACTATCAGAGTTTCTTGTGCAATTTTCCTTAGCCATGAATAGTACCTTTTCTGACTCATTGTTGGTTTCATCATCTTCACTAGATGAAGAACTGTCTTTTCTTGAGTATAGATTTTTCTTGAAGACTTTCCTTTTGTTTTTCTAGTTTCCCTTTTGATATCTCTTTTCTTCGGCTCTTCCTCTTCATCACTATCTGAATTTCTGGCATAAGGAAACTTATTTGCAAAATGACCAATTCTAATGCAATTAAAACATTTCAACGGAAACTTACCTTTATATTTACCTATTCCCTTTTGCAAATTTCTTACGAAGTTTGTCATTTCATAATCTTCTTCTGAATTATCGTTGCAGCTACATTCTGACTTTGGATTTTTATTGTGAACTAAATTTTATTGTTGCTTGTTACTTTTCTTTTTCTTCTTAGATGATTGGAATGAAACTTCCTTTGTAACCGGATTGTCTTGTTCTGTCCTCATCTCATAATCTATGAGTATCCCATGTAGCTCATCCATAGTCATTGTATCTAGATCCAATATTTCTTCTAGGATTGATATCTTTGAATCAAATATCATTGGTAGAGATCTTAATGAATTTTTAACCATGAACAACTCCTTTATCCCATCTCTCAATCCTTTGATGTCGTTTACCATCTCATCGATGCATAAAAAATAGGTTGTTATGTTTTCATCTTCAGTTGTTCAAACTTTTCTCTGAAAAATTTGAAGTTTGGCTTCCTTAACCTTTTCATCTCCTTCATAGATAGTCTTTAGTTTGACCCACATCTCTTTGGTGGATTCACAGTGCATAAATTTTGTAAATATTAATTCATATACACCATTCTAAATAGCGGTTTTGGCTCTTGAATGATTTTTTGTGAGTTTCTTTCCATCCTTGTCTATTGGAGGAGTAGCTAGTGCTTTGTATCCATCCACCACTGATTTCCAAACATCGAATCCCTGTGCATGCATGTATGTTTGTATTTTATTTATCCAGAGTGCATACTTCTCACCATTAAACTATGGTATCCTAAATCTAGCATGATCCATGATCTCCTACCAGTGGTTAAATTGTTTTCCTAAAGGATCCTACTCTGAAACCAATTGTTGAATTACTGAGAGGGGGGGTGAATTAGTAATGAGCAATTATACCACTTATTAATCCTTTTAACCACAATGTATATTCGTTTAACTTATCCAATCATTTTCATCTTATCATCATCAATATATTACAACATCATTAACATTAACATTCATCAGTGCATCATAAACAATAATCAACACAACCACACAATACACAATACAACAATATTTTATGTGGAAACCCAATGCAGGAGAAAAACGCAGAATGATTTTCTTATGTATTTAAGAATTACATTAAAGGAATCACCAAATTCCATTTCTCTAGCTCCAAATGGAAGGAGGCTCTAACCCCCTAGTTTCTCAGGATACAACCTGAGGGAAGC
>SNQJ01S0014196.1:125061-154318 GCA_010110895.2 Picea sitchensis
TCACATAGAGTATTTGTTGGCTTTGAGATATCAAACATTTATTTCATTGCTTCCTTTCTATTGATTTTGACAAGGTTATCAAATTTTATGTGACCCATCCTTATGTTCTAGATCCAACTTTCATTTTCCTTTCCTAAGCAACATTTTCCCCTTCCAATCTCATTCAGGACATATATGTTGTCTGGGGTTCTTCTAGCTATAGCCACCAATTTTCCTGATCCTTCTTTTCTTATCTCACATTTTTATAATTCAAACAAAAGTTTGTCTCCTTGATCACACATTTGACTAACAATCAGAATATTTTTCTTCATATCTTTGACTAGTAGAACATTTTCTACCTAGGAATATTTGCTTCCAAGATTGACTATGCCTCTACCTATTTTTTTGGTTGATTTATCATTTCAAAATGAAACTGATCAATCTTGTTCCTTCTTCAAAGTCAAAAACATGTTCTTGTCACCTATCATATGCTTCAAACAACTGTTGTCAACATACCACCCACTTTTCTCGTGTTTCACTTGTACTGTAAGAGAACATTCTTCAATTTTGAATTGATCTTGCCTTCTCCATATCTATTGTGGTTCTTGTTTATAATTGTTGATATTCTTCTTTGGTTCCTTTGGAGAAACAATCAGTCTACAATATTTGGCCATGTACTCAAAATTGTTGCACTTGTAGCACCCTATTTCATTACTTAGTGAACCAAAACTGTTGTGATTTTTGTTCTATGCTTCATGTGACTTTATGAGATAATTGTTGTTTGAATAGCCTTCGTAATTGCTTCTATTCATGGAATATTCTCTACATTTTGCATCTTTTTGACCAAAATTGTTACAAGAATAGCTTAAAACAAGAAAAATTGTTTGATACCTTGATTTAGGGATCTTCTGAATGGTGTTTCTCTTCTAAAGCCTTCTTCTTCTTAAAATTTTGTTGATTGTTGGTTTTGTGTTCTGAATCTTCTAGGTGGTCCAATTTCTCTATGTTTTTCTTCTTGAGTACCTCTGACTACTTTTGCATAGGTGATTTATTTTTCTTCATGTTTTTTCATCTTGGAACTCAAAACTTTCTCGGTCTACATCTGGTTGTATCCTAGCTTGGACCTGCCATAGTATGGAATTTTACTATTGATGATCTCATCCAATATTTTGGTGTTATTCCGCTGCATATATTTTTTCTGAAGATCTTTTCTTAAGGTTACTATTTCTTCTTCCAATATTTCAATCCTCTTATTATCTTCTAACTGATTCCTGAGTGTTTCTTCAATCCTTTTATCTTCTTCTACATGTATTTTTAACTTCGTGATTAGCTACTCGATTTCTTTTGAGTTGGAATTTTGAGATCCTTCTTTCTTCTTTAACTCTGCCTTGAGTGACTTGACTTTCTTTCTTTATTTCCCTAGTTCTTCTAAGGCACTGATTAATTTTTCTTTGAGAACGACTTCGCCTTCTTCTTCAGAATTTTCATAATATTCTTCATCATCTTCTACTTCCATGAAGAGTACTCTTTGTAAATCGTTGTCACTATCATCATCCTTGTCTGATGAAGAACTCTCTTCCTTTGAGTATAAACTTTTCTTGAATAATTTCTTTTTGTTCCTTCTCTTGTCTCCATTTTGATTTTTCGTTTTCTTCTTAGGATCTTCTTCTTCAACACTACCGTTATTATTACCATAAGGACATTTAGAAGCAAATGACCAATACCATCACAGTTAAAACATTTCAATGGAAACATACCTTTTTACTTCCTGGTTCTTCTTCTTAACTTCCTTACAAAGTTTTCCACTTCTTCATATTCCTATAAATCATCGCTCCAGCTGCAATCTGGTTTTGAATTTTGCTTCTTTGTCTTCTTGGATGCTTTGAACGTTGCTTCCTTCATGACTGGATGCTCTTGTTCTATCCTCATTTCATAAGCTATGAATATTCCATGTAGCTCGTCCATGCTCAAACTATCAAGATATGTTCTTTCTTCTAGGGTTGATATCTTAGGATCAAATCTCATAGATAGATATCTTAGAACCTTTTGAACAACCACTGATTCATCAACTTCTTCTCCTAGTCCTCTAATAGTGTTCATTGTTTCATAAAATCTTAGAAAGTAGGCTGCAATGTCTTCATCTTCCTTCATATTCAATTGCTCAAACTTAGATCTAAGGGTTTGAAGCTTAGCTTACTTGACTTTGGTATCTTCTTTGTAAATATTTTTAAGTTTATCCCAAAGATCCTTTGTAGTCTTGCAATGCATAACTTTGACAAATATTGAATCATCCAGACTGCTCAGAATGGTTCCTTTAGCCTTTGAGTTGTTTTCCCTGAGTTTCTTTCCATCTTTGTCAGTTGGGGGAGTGGCTAGCATTGCATTTACATATACTATTAACTGCAAAACATCAAATCTCTATGCCTGCAAAAATGTTTGCATCCTTTTATTCCAAAAGGAATAGTTTTGTCCATCAAACCTTGGTGCTCCAATCTTAGCATATTCCATGATCTCCTTTCAGTGGTTAAATTTTTTCTTGAAGGACCTTCTCTGATACCAATTGTTGGAATACTGAGAATGGGGGGGTGAATAAGTATGAGCACTTTATTATCACTTTTAACCACAATATGTAATCATTAACATCATCAATAATATATCATCAATATATCATGAGCAGTATAAATCGACATAGAATAATAGACATCTACAGAAACACAATACACCAAAATTTACATGGAAACCCAAATGGGAGAAAACCATGAAATTATTTTCTTACATATCAAAATAATAAATTCATTGGAAGCACCAACTTCCCAATTCTCTTGATGCAATTGGAAGGAGGATACAACCCCTTATTTATAGGCTCCAACCTGAAGGAAGCTACAACTCCCTCAATTCTCTGGCTCCATCTAGAAGGATGCTACAACCCCCTGATTCTCGAGCTCCAACCTAAAGGAAGCTCCAACTCCTTGTGTTCTCTGACATTAACTGGAAGAAGGATACAACCCCCTTTCCTTTCCCTATCATGCCTCCTTGAAATATACATGTAGACCAAAATGTCACTACCATTGATACTATCACTGCCTCTAATAATGAACCTGTAATCAACTTGTCATACAAGATGCCACTGTCACATCAACCTACAATTGTGTTATAACCCTAAATTGCACCATACATGCATATCTAGCATCAATCCATCTTACTTGCTATTTTTTCCAAGCCATCACTGAGCATCTCTTAATAAAAACACTATTTTTGAAGATGTACACGCCCTGCACCGCTACTGCCTAGGTATGTATGCTAGTTGCACCATTATTGTCCGCATACATATGCTAGATGTACCATTACAACTCGCGTGTTCTCACAAAAGTTGCCAAAATTAAAAAGTTGCAAGGAATTCGTTGAGATTACGGGCTATTGGGTAGTTTCACAACTGTTCCACTGCCTATAGCCCATCACCCAACCGAATAACCATCCTTTTGTCTTATAAAATGAGGTGTTGGGGTCTCATTCCAAGGAGAAGAATAAGAACAGTAAAACTCTACCCATTTCACTTTCCCCCCTTGCCCCAAGAATTTGCAGCCAAATTGTGAGTTTTGAGCTAGAATTCCCTATTCTTGCCTTTTTCCTCATTCATAAGCCTATGCCTTTTCTCTAGAGAGAAGTGTGAGAGGAGGAATATACGTGGAAGCAATTGGAGCTTGGTGAAGAGGAGACCGAACCAAGTTTGAGGAGTAGTTGTTGATCTCATTGTAAGTGACTTTGTGAGATTAATATAAAGAAGTATTATTTCCGTCCCGCCATATGATGTGTTCAATATTTATGTTTGATTTACATTTTATTATGACATCTAACCCACTTATTTATACATAATATGCATGTTCGTAGTTTCTTGTTTTTTTTTTTGGTGAATGCAGGTCGGCCTTGGGAGGATATTTGCAGCCGAGGAACAATCGAACGCAAAAGGATCGACACCGGACGCAGAGTTTAAGGTAGATTTAACAAATCCTTATACTTTGTATTTTATGCATGAATGTGGGGTATTGTTGGGGTAGTTGTTAAAAGTAGGAGACTTTATATAGTTAGCTCTGCCTACACGTTGAACCCTAGTGTAGTCCATAAGGGGGTTTTCTCGCTATAGAAGAATTGGCGACCATACTGGGGAAGCCTCTAGGGTTTTAGGGTATATTTTAGGTGTTTTAATTGGTTTGATTACCTTTGTTGAGTTTCTGTAAGTTTTTGAGTCTTTAAGGGATTCTGGTATTCCATACCAGTACTCCCTGCCTTGTTACCTTGACTGTTAGTTTTCTTTTTTTGAGAAGTTACAAAGGTGTACGCGGCATGTACTGGGTCTGCATGCATACATACACGCCCTACCTTTAGATAAAACGTGTACATACACAGGCTTCTTAAGTGTCAGTAGCGTGCCTGTGTCAAGAAGAGGCAATCAACCTCTTCCCTGATTGAAGTCATACTTCTCAGGGGTTTCTTGATTTAGTACTGTTCTCTGTAGTTAGAGTCCGTAGCCTGGGTTTGACATCATTTTTCTTATCTTTTTAAAAAGATTTCTTGTGTTTCCTAGATTTTTAAACTTATTTTTAGCTTGAAATTTTAAGAAAAATGAGTTGCATTTTAAGGGGGGGGCATGAATCATGTATTCATAGGTTTCTTTTAGAATCTTTTGTTATTTCTTCTTTGATTGGAAGAAAATATATAAAAAAAACTTAGTTTGTTAGATCTCTTTCTTTCTTGGCATTTTCTTTGCATTGTTATTTGAAAAAGAAAAAGAAATTAGCATAATGTTGTGTTTTCTTCTCATCTCAAAAGCATTTCAAAAGAAAATAAGAAACATAATCCTTCTTTGCTAGTGTTCTTATAAGTTTCATTTTTTGCAAGAGTCTTAACAACATCAGTTGCACTACCGAACACCTTTTTGAGTAAGTCAAGACATTAAAAAGAATGCTAAATTTAAAATTAATTAGAGTTTATGTTTGTAAGGTCAATGAACTAGTCTAGGCTAGAGCCTTGATTTAGGTTGGAGAGGAAACTCTTCAAGGCTTAAAACACAAACATTGGAGTCAATTCTAGGGAGTGTTAAAATTCTAGTAAATGTAAAAGTTATCCGGGACCCCCCTCTAACACAGGGGATAAAAACAAGGTCGTGTGTGGAAAGGTAGCGAAGATAACCCCTCCAAAGTTGGACCAAGCATAGTGGGGAACACATATTGAGGACTTGGCGTGGGATACTGTTGGTTGCATTTTCCTACGTAGCTTCTTGGACCCTGAATTTGTTCGGGATCCTAATTTTTCTTTTGGACCACTTGCTTCTAATACCCTTGGTAGGTTTCAAGCTTTGTTACCCTATTCATTGCGGTCCACCCGACTATCAACTGTACTCGCCTGGTGATTGTTCACGAGCTGGCAACCTAGTTTCCTTTATTCTAGGGAATTACACAGGTGACTGCAGGGGTATACCACGGTACCTAGGGAAGACGTCGGGCCATGCTTTGAAGAGTATACCTGGAGGGTGCTTCGGTGTTAGAGTTTCACTTGCACCGGTAAGTTGCTCTAGTGTTCGCTGGCGTCACTGTTCTTCCTACTAGATAGTGCTCTCCTTGATTCCCCTTTAGGAGATTTTAGTGTGTGCTCTGTTCTCCCTAGTTTTCCATAGTGAGTTAGTCAGCCACTTCTTTGGGTCTTTGACCTAGGGTGGTAGACCGCCCACTCTGCCGGTCGTGAGGAATTTTCGATCTTCTTCTTAGAAACGTGGAACCGCCTCTTTATAGGAATTGTTTTAATAACACTGGTTTGTCATAGTCAATGTGTGAGACTCTTACGGACTTGAACGATCCCACAAGGGGAGAAACTGTGCATAAGATATTCATGGATAAAGTTACTGATGATACCAACCAAGGAACCCCTTCACAAGGGTATTCTTATGCATTTCCTTTCTTCAGAAATGTTGGTGTCCCTTTGATGGCCACTTTGTACATTCTTGGGTTGAATGTTGGACTACCGATTTGGTTGGGCACCATTCCAAATGTCCCGAATGCTCTTGACGCTTATCAGTTAAGCACTTTATGTCATGGGAACCATGTTGATGTTCCTTCGTTATCAAATTCTTCTCCTCCTCCTTCTCCCACCTCTAGTTAAAGTACAGTTACTAGTAACCGGAAGTCTAAACGAAATAGAAAGAGGAAGAATAGGAAGAAGAAATCACCAACCTTTGCAAGTCATGTTGGAGATAGGTTTTCAACCTCTACAAGTCATGTTGAAGACCAACACCTAGCCTCTACAAGTCATGCTGGGGGAAATAACCCAGCCTCTGCAAGTCATATTGGGAGAAAAATTCCAGTCACTACTAGTCATACTGGAAATAGGTCTGTAGCCTCTACGAGTCATGTTATTGACCCATCACCAACCTCTGCAAGTCATGTTGGAGATGTGAAACCAACCATTGCTATTCATGCTGGGGGCATTGATTATGTTGAGAAACCTAGATGGATAGGACATAAGATTAAGTTCTCTTGTAAGCTTTGCAAGGGAGATCAACTTACTCATTTGTGCCCTGTCATTCCATAGGTACAAAGATTGTGGTCCTTGTCTGCAAGATCTTCTGATTTTGAGTTTTCTGAGGTTTCCTCATAGCCTATTCATCCATTGGTTTAGAAAGTGGTCATGCCAATGCAGTCACCAGCTGATCCCACTCCTCTTTTGGGGGGTGAGGTGCCTTTAGACCATGTAGTCTCGTAGCCTATTTAGCCATTGGTTGAGAAAGTGGTCACGCTGATGCAGTCTTCGAATGATCCCACTCTTCTCTTGGAGAGTGTCGAGTTTACCAAAGTGGTCACATCGTTGAAATCTTCGTCTGATCCCACTCTTCTCTTGGAGAGTGATGTGTTTACCGACTATGTTTTTAGCATTTCCAGTTCAATACTTTCAGAACAAGGGGGAATTCCATTCACTTCAAGAAAACCCCCTCCAAGCCCTAGGATGGTTTCCCTTGATTGGAATGATCTTTTTGAGCCTCATATTCCTTCTTCTGCACATTTTCAAATAAGGGTTGAAGTTAGTTCAACAAACATTTATCGATGTATTGTGGATGAAGTAGCCTCTACAGTATTTTATCCTCCTCGGTTTGGAAAGTCTTGGGATCTCCTGAGATTGTGTCTTCTTCACATGAGTTGTTGGCTTTTGACAGATGTCCTAGTGAATATGTGGGGGTTCTTCCTTAGTTACCTATCTCATTAGGTGGGAAGGTTTTCCTTGTCAATGTCATAGTGGTGCAAGGCCCGTTAGATTTCAATATGCTTCTCGGGCGTGATTATGTATATGCTATGAACGTTGTGGTGTCTACACTCTTCCGGGTGATGCATTTCCCTCACAATGGAAGTATTGTCACTATCAACCAACTGGAATATGATAATCACCATCCTAATTTGGCATTAGTTCAGGTTGCCCCTTTATATCTTCCTAGTGTTCATGTAGACTCTACCTCGCCACGGGTTAATTATGTGGCATCTTATCCTCAGTGTTCAATTGCTTCTGAGTAGGAACCTGTACAATCATGTTTTCCTTCTCAAGACTTGGTCTCAGCAATTGAAACATTTGTTTATCCAATGGGGGCATGGGAGCCCTTGCTTCCCCCTCTAGGTCCAAGTGATCTTGAGTCTCCTTCTGAGTCTGATCTCGTTGTTTGTAGATCCTCAAGCCCTCATCCTTGTGATTCCTTTTTGATAGAATCTGCCAGTCCTGGCCCGAGCCTCCATTGTCATATGGAATATGGTCAGTTTACTTCACCCTTTGGGACTATCGACCCTAATTTGTGTGATTTCTTGGATATTCAATTGTCTTCTAATGAGGCTATCCTTGAAGCCATGACTACGGTTTCTATATTGTGGGAGTACTTACACCGTGTTTTGTGTTTTCTTCCCTTTTGGGAGACTTTCCAAGTTGACTATCGAAGAGAATCTTGGTCTGAGCCTAGAAGTGGGCTCTACCTGAACCATTTTTGTACATGATTTGTAGCCCCCTAGAGTATTCTTTAAGCCCTTTTTCGACTATATAAACATGAAAAGATTGACGAGCGATCTTGTTGTCCTTCACACTCGCCAAACTAAAATTTGAAGGCACGTTTGTTTGGTGGTAGTTTACCCATTTTCGGTCTGGATGGTCAATTGTACGAACAAAGGTATACTCTAGGAACTTTGATTTGATAGAAGAGTATTCTCAGGTATAATTTTAACACTTTTTCAGGCTCGAGGGACTAAATTTACGAAAAAAGAACCTCCACGGAGTCCATAGTTAAGCTCTTTTCAAACTCCCTAAAATTGAAAAGATATTCGAGTGACATTGTTCCTTCACACTCGTTAAACTAGTCCAGAAGAACATCCCTTACAGAGTCCATAGTTAAGCTCTTTTGAGACTCCTTAAAATTGAAAGATCGTCGAGTGACCGTGTTCTTTCACACTTGATAAATTGGCCCAGAAAAACATCTACTGGCATGAGTTTACCCCTTTTTTTGGCCTATATATTAAGGAGGAAAAAGGTACACCTCAGGAGATTCATCTCACCGGGAGAGTTCTCCTAAGTAAAGTTTACTCTTTCGGCCTAAGGAGACTAAATCTAGAAAAAGACAGCGAGTCCATAGTTAAGCTATTTTTAGACTCCTTAAAATTGAAAACATTGTCGAGTGATATTGTCTGTGTCACACTCGTTAAAATGGTTTTGAATAGACATATTTTTGGTGCTATTTTATCCATTTTTTGAGCCGAATATACTACCTTCAAAAAAGGTACCCCAGTGGAGTTTTCTTTTATGCTTTTTCAGACTCTCTAAAAATGAAAAACCACCGGTCTTACCTTCTCTAGGCTCATGAAAAATACATTAAAGGGGGTTTCATCGTGTCCTACTAATCACACTTGAATATCTACGTATTTGGCCTAATGTCAGCTCCATGTTGCTCTCAATTGAACCTTTGAAGCATGCCTTATACGCAAGCCTTGTAGCACTTTGCCTCTGCAACCTGACACCTTGACCCATGGAGGAATTTTCCCCGAGTGTCCTTTTCCTGCACATATCTCCTTGCTATGAGCATTAGTGTGTTCATTGCGCTTGGAACTAGTATGTCTGTGACACTCATTCCTCCTTTGTAATGTAGCATTCTTTTATTCTTTTTCAAGCTCTTTCAAAATATTGAAAAAGACAAAAAAATCAAATATACCCCAAAAAGAGGATGGGAAAAGTATTTTCTTTTTATGGCAGCAAAATGAGTCACCCTTGGACAAAGCACATCCTTTCGTTTGTTCATCAAACTTTGGGATTTAATATGACCTTAGGAAGATATTCTCGTAACATAGATTTGTGTCCTCCTCCATTTGGTTATTCTTCCAAACATATGGAGAGTTTGTGTTTCCTCCTGCATCGTGAACTTATGTCAATGTCATGCTGCCTAAGTCTGATCATCTATCATGCTATTGTCCAAGGGAATTTTTTATTCAGCTTGAGTCGGCCCTTCTACAGTTTGTCTTTTTCCCTCATGTCCATCCATCCCGAAAGTCCAATCAAGTCCTTGTTCAAAATCACTGAAGTTTTATGCTTGATCACCGAGATCCTCTTATCTGTTCCTGACGAGCCGTTGAAGACCTCTGGGTAGTGAAGTGGTACATTCACACTACACTACTACCTGAGTTGCGAAGATCTTGAATTTGTTTCTCGAGCTCTAAAGGCCTCATCTCTAGACATCATGCACCATTGACTTCTTGAAGATGGATACTATACATGTATATCTTTGATTTTGAGATGTAGATCCATTGTGTATTGATCGTAAATACAATTTATATAGTTATATGACATGGATCTGTAGTGTATTTGATTGCAAGCCATGATTTATTTCATCCTGAGCATGGGTATGCCCGCCTCGGTGAGAAAATTATTATTTTTTGCAGATGGCACCTCCCGAACTCTGGTCCCGGGCTCACTCGCTTCGTACATTGGGGAAGATTTTTAATGTATTTCATCCATCAGATGCTCTTCTAACCTCACACATTAGGGGGCATCTATTATAACTCTAAATTGCACCATACATGCATACCTGGCATCAGGCCATCTTACTTGCTATTTTGTCCAAGCCATCACTGACCAACTCTTCTTAAAAACACTATTTTTGAAGATGTACGTGCCCTGCACCACTAATTCCTACATATGTATGATAGATGCACCATTGCTGCCCATGTACGTATGCTAGCTGCACCATTACAACCCGCGTATGCCCACAAAAATTGCAAAAATTAAAAAGTTGCAAGGAATTCATTGAGATTACGGGCTATTAGGTAGTTTCCCAACTGTTCCACCACCCATAGCCCGTCACCCAACCGAATAACCATCCTTTTGTCATATAAAATGAGGTGTTGGGGTCTCATTCCAAGGAGAAGCATGAGAACAATGAAACTCTACCCATTTCACTTTCCCCCCTTGCTCTAAGAATTTGCAGCCACATTGTGAGTTTTGAGCCAGAATTCCCTATTCTTTCCTTTTTCCTCATTCATAAGCCTATGCAATTTTCTCTAGAGAGAAGTGTGAGAGGAGGAAGATACGTGGAAGTAGTTGGATCTTGGTGAAGAGGATCCCGGACTAGGTTCGAGGAGCAGTCATCGATCTCATTGTAAGTGACTTTGTGAGATTAATATAAAGAAGTACTTTTTCCATCCCACCATATGATGTGTTCAATATTTATGTTTGATTTGCATTTTATTATGACATCTAACCCACTTATTCATATATAAGATGCATGTTCATAGTTTCTTGTTTGTTTTTTGGTGAATGCAGGTCGGCCTTGGGAGGGGATTTGCGGTCGAGGAACAACCAAATGCAAAAGGATCGGCACTGGACATGGAGTTTAAGGTAGATTTACCAAATCCTTATACTTTGTATTTTATGCATGAATGTGGGGTGTTGTCGGGGTAGTTGTTAAAAGTAGGAGACTTTAGACGGTTAGCTCTACATGCACGTTGAACCCTAGTGTAGTCCATATGGGGGTTTTCCTGCTATAGCAAATTGATCATCAACATGTAACATGTCACTGCCACATCAACCTGTAACTGATCATCAACATGTAACCTACCACTGTCACATCAACCTGTCACTACCACATCAACCTGTAACTAATCATCAACATGTAACCTACCACTGTCACATCAACTTGTAACTGGTTTTTCATTGTCCCTGTCACTGTATATGTAAGTATATATCAACCATATCTACTCATATAGACCATCTCAACATCAAGTATCCAAACCATGTACCACAATGTACCTCAAACATGCATCATACGATATACCATAGGATATGCCTTAAATATATGCCACTCACAAATATGTGCCTCTAACAATGAATGATAACAACCATATAAAATATACTAAGGATATGTCTCAAGCATGTATCAATGACACCAAAAAATAAGAAACCATATGCCAAAAGGGCCTCCAAAAGATGCCTCAATCATGTGCCATATCATCCATGATAAACACACATAAATAAAATACCTCTAATCCTACAGACACTCTGCTATATCAGATAATGGATAAGTAAACCAACATGGGCATCAAAAATATGGTACAAGCATCTATTCACACCCTTTCAGAACATTTTCACAGATTTGTGACTTACTTCACTACTACATGCGAATATCCATGCTTTTCTCCACTCCAGCCTATGTACATTCATGCCCTTGTGACCTACAACCCATGGATACCTCAGAAACTAGGGTTACTCATATTTTTTATAACTTCGATATTTTCACCTTTGACCTTCCTTTCCAACTTCAGACTTGCTACCTCAGACTTATTGATGATAAAAATAGCAACGAACATTTTGCCCACAAAGTATTTCTAAAGCCTATTATTATAAGCTAACGATATATATAATACTAGTAGGTGGGACCCCCTTGTATATTGGAAGATACGATCTAGTTCTTATTTGATGTTTATGTTGTTGTTCAACATTTGTTACAGGGTTCTACATGGTTGATGAAATATTGGTTTTATTTGCGACATAATAGCAGATGGATAATGCGTATTATGTCTTGTTTCTAATTGCTCTAAGCTCTAAAATCCATATTGCGTGAATGGATTATATCCATTGTTATCACATTTCTATTTAGCGCCATGATCTGTTACATGTTACACCAACACAAGATCCACATGTTAGTAACATGAAATAAGAGCAAGTGAAAATAGACCTATGGAAAAATCTAAAGAATAAATTAAACTATTCTACTAGGCTACTATGCTACACTACATGCATTGAATTAAATGTATTGTTGTTAGTCCTAGCTAATAGGGTTAGTGGCTATACTATTTATTGGGTTATATGGAAAAAACATTTGATATGCATTATGGTAGGCAATGGTTAATGTGACATAGGGTGGCACATTTTGCATGTTGGTTTCGATGCATGGTTTAATTGAATGAATTAATGGAATGGTTGGTTGGCGCGTACTAAGTGATTGAAGGAGTAAAGGATGGAAGCGATGTGTATTTACTGCACGTCACTCCATACCTCTTCCACTAGCCATCACCCTAGCTTGGCTATTATTCAATTCTATTTCGTTGTGGTTAATCTCCGATTTTTAGGCAAGGGAAGAACCGCTTGACCAAGATCGTGTTTTTAAGGATTTTGGTTATAGGTATGTCCTTTTTTCCATCCATGAACCCGCTTTGGTTATGAAATAGGTATTGGCTCAGTGATGTATGGGTATGTGCTTTTCTTAAAACTGGAAACTGTGTACAATTGTGATATTTCTCTAGAATGGATGGTTGGTGTGGTTTTCATTGCAATGATGTTTGAATTCATAGTTTCATTGATCATTCTGAGTGCTAGAATCCATGAAGTCTCTATGTCGTCCTTATTGGTTTTGGTTGAAGGGTTTCATTCGGTCTAGATTGGATGGTTGTCTCCACACATTTCTTATCACCATACCCAGTCGTTTTGCTATTATGGGGTTGTTGGGTTTGAACCACCTTGTGTCACTGCATATCGTGTCACCTGGGTATGGGTTCGTTCATGCTATTGATGTTTGGTGTAACACACCCACTACGGCATAATAGAATTATCGCCTTTGTCTCTTTCCTTTTTCTCAAGGGAAAAAATCCACGAGTTCCTACGAGGTCCTAGTGCAGGCTAGTCCTTCCTGTCGGGGCCTTCCCTAAGCCAATCTGCCAGTTCTTTCATTGAAAACCCTTCTTATACAACTCAGGTACCAAGTGCAGGATTCACCCCCATGTTATCATTGGTTATGACCCCGGCCAAGCCAAGAGGTTCCTTTCACACTTCACGACTCAGTGATGCACGAGGGTCGAGTCGTTTGACTCTTCAAACCCCAAAACCAAAAATCCTACCTTTGGGTGAGATCGACGGTTGCGAGTCTCTCCCCTGATCCGACGGTCCTAGCCATATCAAGACTTCGGTAACTAGGAGTTCGAAAAGCAAGGGGGTTGAGTTCTTCAATTCTTCAAACCCCGAACCCTGAACCCTATTCACACTAAGCCGATTCGGAGTTTCACACTCCGGGACTTCGCGACTTGCAAAGATGAGGGTTATCACTCTATGGTTTCCCGGGTGTCGAAACGCCGAAAATATGAAACCTATTCATAGTAAGATGATTCGGAGTTTCGAATTTCGAGACTTCATGACTTGTGAATATGAGGGGTCCTGCCCTTTGGTCTTCTGGGTGCCGAAACACCAAAATGCCAAAAACTATTCTCGCTAAGCTTCTTCGGCGTTTCGCACACCAGGGCTTCACGACTTGCGAAGATGAGGGGTCCTGCCCTTTGGTCTTCCGGGTTCCGAAATGCTGAAATGCCCAAAACTATTCCCGCTAAGTTTCTTTAGGGTTTCGCACACCGGGGCTTCGCGACTTGCAAAGATGAGGGTTCCTGCCCTTTGGTCTTCTAGGTGCCGAAACACCGAAATGCCGAAAACTATTCCTGCTAAGCTGCTTCGGGGTTTCGCACACCAGGGCTTCACAACTTGCGAAGACAAGGGGTCCTGCCCTTTGGTCTTCCGGGTGCCGAAACGCCAAAATGCTGAAAACTATTCCCTCTAAGTTGCTTCGAGGTTTCGCACACCAGGGCTTCGCGAATTGCGAAGATGAGGGGTCCTGCCCTTTGGTCTTCCGAGTGTCGAAACGCCAAAATGCTGAAAACTATTCCCGCTAAGCTACTTCAGGGTTTCACACACCGGGGCTTCGTGACTTGCGAAGATGAGGGGTCTTTCCCTTTGGTCTTTTGGGTTCCGAAATGCCGAAATGCCGAAATCTCTTCACACTAAACCGATGGTCCAGATCACTCCTGGATCAACGACCATGATCACATCATGATTTCATGAATCATGAGCTCGTGCAATCCTACCCATTGACCACTCCAAGTCGCAGGTCAGTGAAATGCTACCTGACTACCACGCGTTCTGTGCCGGTGGGTGGTTCCGAATTACTTCAGGACTTTCAGGACGTTGCCAAGTCCACCCTTCGGCCTATGTAAAGGTTAAGGTCGATGGGTAATATAACTCCGACAGATCCTCCCGAGGGTTCCTGGGTATATTATCCCTAGGTTTGGTGATCTGACTAAAGCCTTCCTAAACCGCTGAGCTATATACTCTACAGTAGGGGTTAAGGTAAACTTGTGGGTTTACTATCATAGTAGCCCTTTCTAGGGACTTACTCTGACTCAGGAGTGCGAGGAAACTTCCCGGGAGAAGTGCCTTCATGAAATTAAGCCAATGCATAGCACGAGCCAGGTAGATGGGGTCGTTCTCCAGGGCACAGACTCGTATCCTGAACCTATTCATTCTATGCCTAGACCGAACATGGTCATATAAGTATAAGTATGCATCCATTGTTTCCAAATCAAAACACAGGAAAAAACTTCCATACAGAAAACATTCATGAGCATATAAACATGAGCATGCATTTAGTTCGAAATATAAGACATAACACTTATTAGGAAACACCAGTCGTGTTGCGACTACTGAGAGGGGTGCTCGTTTCCACCCAACCGTAGGCTCAGTGAATCCATATGGATTTACCACTAGCCACCCCTGAGCTAGACCACGATTCTTGGAGATTCAGTCTCCTATTTCCAGCTCAACGAAAGTCCAGAACGAAGGTTTTTCTTTCTCCTCCATTGTTCGGGACTCTCTATCTCTCCAGATTTCCTTCCATCTTCTTCCTCTGCGATTCCATGTCGCGTGTGCTCTCCCCCCTCACACTTCCTTCCTTGCCTTGTTTTGCAAGGTTGTGTGTGGCACAAATTTCCCCATCTGTGGTCAGGTCTGAGGGCTTCTACGGATGGGCGGTTCACCCCCATCCCCTCATTAACTCATGAGGATCCTCCCCACCTACCATCCTAGCGAGTAATTCATTCCAGGGTTAGAGAGTGGCTTTGGTCTTTGAGCCAGTAAATACCAATATGGTATTGGTTCGGTGGAATTTAACACCACCATTCCAGGTGCCTTCCACCACCTTTCATTAGCCATCTTGGTCTCTTTCAGCACATCCCCCTCCCAGCAATCAAACAACACATATTCATAACATTATTTACATTCATTGACCCTTTATACAAAGGTCCATGAAATCAAATGTTCACATCTTTGAGTTTACCATAGTTCTTGGCCAATATAGTTATTTTAACAGACTAGGGGAAACAGGGTGTTACATTTGGGCAGTGGGTTATGATGGCTATTATTCCAAGGGGCTTGCTTAAGTTTTATTTCTATTTCTTGGCTCTATTTTATCTCAACATTCTTCGAGTTGATTGGGAAAGCCACGAGGGTTATACCCTGTATATTCTCGGTGTTATTAGGGACCAAAATGAAGCCTCTACTCATATGTTCATAGTCTCTCTTATCTCGTGAACATTCACCATGTCTGCGAAGTTATGGGTGGTATGTCCTGTGTGTCCACCATATGGTCTCGGAGGTTCTCACCCGTTGTTGGGGGTCGACTCCAGTCTCCCTATGTTGGTCCATAGAGAGAAACCTTGATTACTCAAAGCATAGTTTTAATAAATGGATCTCGTTATATCCTATTGGGTATATTGTTGATTGTTATGAGTTGGTGGGGTATCGTCGATAGTGGTTAATTGTTGGTTCGTCTCTGTTGATTATGTTGATAGTGGTTTTTGGTTATTGGTATTTAGTCACTGCATTGGTTATTATAACAGTCGAATCGATAGCTCATCATGGTTAATTGTTTGATTTGAGAAATGGGATTGAATACACAGTCATTGTCTCTTATATTGTAGTTATTGAATTGTTAACCCAACATTAGTTTATAATTGATTAAGTCACAACGATGATTCGTGCGTGATGCATTGGTATGTGTGGGATTCCTACATCTTGTTTAAGTTGAATTGATGGTTGTTGTTACTGTGTGTTTTAATTGCCAATCAAGAGTATTGCAGTTTGAAAATCATGATAGTTGTAACTTGGATGTCCACTGCATATGTTTATGGATATCATTTAGTCACACCATCATATATGGGCACGAGTTTTATAACAATATGATTTCATTGCAATTTGATTATTAAATTATTTAGAGGAATGAAATTGGGCACGATTTTTGTGTCTGTGTTTGATTGAGGAAATAATTCATGGACAGTGGTTGATGTTTTGATGCTAACTAGAGTGGAAACAAGTGACTGTGTGTTCATTTGGATATTTTTTAAAATATTAAATGGGACAAATGAGAAGAAGGAGAACTCTTCTATAGGTGGTTGTCGAAGGAATATTGTCCTGTTTTGATGACATTTTGTTAAAGATTTAATTGCAAACTGTGAGCAAGTGAATACACATAATTGATTGAATTATACACAATAGTTGTTTAATTGATCACAATGATTATTTGGTTAGTCTTGGATCTTTTTTGTTTCATATAGAATGGTTTTATGGATTAATTAATTAATTTTATGAACAATATCCTCTCTCCTCCATGCCATTATTTCACTTTTTGCTAATTACAATCCCCTCGCCTTTCCATATTCATTTTTCACTCCCTGTTCCTAAAATTTAATTACAGTCAAGAGAATTTTGTATTGTAATAGTTTGAAATCACAGTTTCTTGTATGGATTATAGTGACATGTTCTTTGGTTTACATTACTGTTGATTGTTTTTTGTCCGTGAGTAGTAACCATGATTCTTCTCCTCCTCGTTTTAACATTTTTTGCTCAATACAAACCCCTCGTATATCCCAGAACCTTTGTTCACCCCCTACTCATTGACAACGGTCAAACAATTTGTATAGATTGGATTGCATGAGTCTGATATGTTACTGAGCCAAAAATTATTTCATGTTTTAAAAGAGTTGTCATGTATGGTTGTTAAAGAAACTACTTGCTAATCAATCATGCATACAGGAATGAGATTTTTCAGCCGAGGTAGCCATGGAAAAGGTAACCGAGGAAGAGGTAATTGGAACAGGGGCCCGAGACGACCAAGATTTTCCATTTACTTTGATGTTGACTCGCAAGAGTTAGGTCAACTATTTCAGGCTGGGTTTTTCAATTGGATTGGGCAAGGAATGGTCCAACCTAGGCCTGAAAGGCCTCCCTTCCAAGCTCCACAAGCCCTTGGTATTCCCATGCCCCCTCATGTCTCATTGCAACCTGAGATTCTCGAAAATGATGGATGGTAAGAGATTGTCCACCCAACGGTCTCCCAACATCATGGTTGGCCCAATTTGTCTTTACCTGCTCCCCTGCTTATCAATCATATTTTCCAAGATGCCCCTATCCACTCACTAATTCAGTGCTCACATGCTAGAAAAAGGTTGAAAACCGAGGCCCACCATGCTCCTAACAAAGGAAAAGCCATTGTTGCCCCTTCCTCACCCTCCAATGGCTCTAATGAATCTGTGTCCTCCTGGATGCATTCGAGGGACGATTGTTCTCATGTGATTAGCGAGATTAGGCCTAAAGTCTCAACACAGCCAAAGGAAAATTTAGAGAGATCAAAAGGTGACAACATCAACAAGGGAAAGATTGCATCTCAGAGTGGAAAATGTGGATTTTAAATTTTATTATTTATTGTTGATGACAATTGACTCCAAAAGTTTTAGACAACATGTTTTTTTGGATATATGAGTAATATATTTTTGAAAATAATTTCAAATATCAAAGAGATAAATTGTCAAACATGAATGTGATGATGGGAGTCACAAGGAGGGATGTTTTTGTTTAATTGACTAGTTATGTTATGATTGTTAAGAGCTAAATGCAAGTCACAAGGGGTACCACCTACTAGTTATTATTTATTTAAAACCCTTATTATGATTTATTACTTTTCCCCCTAACTAAAAAGTTGGTTGATTTTTTAGTTAACTTAACTAATGAAGTAGTTCAACTACTTCAACCAATTCTAATTTGCTTAAAAGAAAAAAGGAAAGGGAGGAACAAGAGAGAATAGAAGGACAAGTATACGAAGGTTTTCTCTTTGAGTTTGTGTTGAGATAGTTCAGTTTTCGTTCATTCCTTAATTTATTCAAGGCCTAATTATTTTTTATGATAGGAGGGTCTTATTGTAGATAGTAAGATTCAGGGCTGAATTACATCATTCAGACACTTGTTTTTCAGAGGTGTTGATCTATCTTTGATAGTCTATGTAGACTTGTTTGTTTGTGAATTAGTTTTCATGACAGACAAAGGCTATTGTGCAGAGTTGAGTGGGCATCAATTTGTGGCAAGCTCATCCAACTTTTAGATTTTAGTTTTTTTGATGTTTTGTTGGAGGCCCTTTTGTATGTTTCATTGGGGACGTCTAAGTTTGACTTTGGTCCAAAAATTCTTCACAAAATTTTGTAAAGAGAATGACTCTTTGATGAATTGGAATGAAATAAAGGATTTCTTTGTGTCTCATCTTTCTTGATTATCGACTTGGTGTCTTTACTTCTGTCTCTACATTTATTTCAGAAACTGTTATATTCAGAAAATCATATAAATAATGAATTTTCCAGCAAGCTTTTACTTATAAAAAGACTAGCTTAAGAACTTGTAATAAATACTTGTGAGTTAGGATATTAATTTTGATGGTTATAAACATAGGGTGACATTCCTATCTATTTTTCTTTAGCCAAGAAAAATTTGAAAACGCTTGAGTAAGATCATGTCATATCTTTTCCTCAACATTTATTTGGCGACCATACTGGGGAGATCTTCAATATCTCTCTAGTTAATTTTTATGCTTGATTTACGTCGAGTACATCTGTTTTTCTGATATTGATTCTTTGATTGTTTATTTCTTAATAACTGTTTCTATTGAAAGGTAGCCCAATATTGAGTCTGGTCTTCAAGATTAGATCAACATTGTTTTGAATCTGTTTAACACCATTTTAGACACTGCCAATACTCATGTTGATCTTAATCATTCATGGGAAGAAATTGAATGAGATATTAGTGCCCAAGAACTATTGGAAGCTAGACGTAGACAACCTAGAAAGCAACAGTAACCTTCTTTTTCCATCAATTTTGGCTTGCCTTTCATGTCCTTAGACTCTTGTGTGTCTAGAAGTTGAAGAGACTTATCTCCCAAAATTAATCCTATTTTTGAAATAGGAATAAGGAACATTGTGTTATCTACCCAACAAAGTGCTCTAAGGAGAATTTTTTTTTATTCATCCAGTTCGTCTTTTTATCCATCACCTATCATCCACAAGATGGCATCTAGTGGTGGCTCTGGTGGCACTGGAAGTGCTTCATCCTCTCAGTATTCATCTTCGTCAATGATTGGTAGCTTATATAGCTACCATATCCATGTCCAATCTACCAAAAATCCCACCAAAGTCATTAAAAAGTATGGGTTTTTTCAGTTTGAAGAAGACGCCACAACCACACCATGGCATGTGTCCTCTTGTCTTAACATAGCACCTACTACTCGTTCACTTTCTCAATTCAAAGAGTATCTCCCTAGGTTTTCGGGAAATAACATTATCACTACAAATAAACACCTGGTGGAATTTTCTAATGCTTGTCACAACATAGGAGAAAATGACAATGATACTTGCATGTGCTTATTCGTGAATTCCTTGGAAGGAAAGGTTGTGACCAATTTATTTGACCTCCATCCTAAGATTATGTCTACTTGAGAGGATTTAATATCTTGTTTTAGGTCCACCTATGGACAATATAAAAACCCATCCGAGAAGTTACGGGAATATAATAACATCGCCTATAAAGATGGTGCGGCCTTCAATTCCTTCAACTTGTGGTTCACTAAGTTATACAATCAAATCCCTGAACTCATTTGACCTCAGAACCAAGACGATTTCATGCATTACTACAATGCATTAATTTCCCCCTATCTTCATAGGCTCGAGGAAAAATCAATTGATAATCTCGGTTCTACTTTGCATACTTTTTTAGAGTATGAAGAACAACTTGAAAGAACAGTTCTTCCATAGGGATAATCGGTTAAACAGTCAGATATGTCTGCCCTCTTATAGATAGTACAATATATGAATAATCATATGATGGCATATGAGCGAAAAGGAAATGTCTCCCCTCTCACCCCTGGAGCTTCATACTCTTCTGGACCCCCCTTTAGAAATCCGATTGAAAATAATTTTCATCCTAAAGCTATTGTGCCTCGAAGTTGGTGTAACTTATGCGAGGAAAACCACAAGGAAGCCACATGTGAGGTAAGGAAGAGTGCCAGAGATAAGATATTTGGTAAAAGACTAGAAACTACAATCATTGTCGTAGATTTTGTAGAGCCAGAAGATGTCATGATCATTAATACTAGAAACAAAGCCTATGCTCCCAAAGGCAAATTTGACCTTCCCCACAATTGTTCTAGCCCGAGTGCATCCTCACCCATTGATATTGTTCATGTTTCTAAGGTTCCTGATAGTCAAGGAACAAATTCTCCTCTCCTCTCTTCCAAGTACAATATCTTGAATCAGTTGGCCAACATCAAAGAAAATGCAACCCTTTTGGACATGGTTGTCATCCATGAACAACAGATTCATCTTAAGCAATTCATGGAAGGAAAAGCTTATGTTGTAGACAATCTTTCTGAAGAGGTAAATGAAGAGGATTTATCTGTAAGTAAATTAGGTGTACATAAATTTAGATACCCTGTAAAAATTCCCCCTTTTTATATTTCTTTAAAGATTATGGATAAGATCGCCCATTGTTGCCTCATTGATGGCGGTTCGGGCCCAAGTATGATGTCGAAGATTATTATGTAAAAGCTAGGATTTTCTTGTACAAACGAAAATGCCAGAAGTATGCTCTCCTATAATAGTCTACAACAAATGACCATAGGTGAGATTAAATATGTGACCTTAGTTTTGTGCGCACACCCTGAAATAAGGACAACCCTTAGTATTCAGGTAATCGATATGCCAGTAAGAAATTACTCAATCATCTTGGGAAGAGATTGACAAGCCTTAACAAGAGGATACCTCTCACTTGATGGGACACATTTATCCATTCCTCGGAATAGTAAAAAAATTATATTCCTTCGAGAGGGAAGGATTTTACCCTACATAGAGAGTGTCCCACAACCTAATGTAAACTATATCGAAGAGGACCTAGGAGTGTATTCCATATTGGCTGAGGAGGATAATATTCCCTTGGAACAAATTGATTTAGATGATGATATGTGGCACATTCACTTTGATGGTTAATGCTCTAATGAAGGTAATGGAGCTGGTATTATCTTGATTTCCCCTATAGGGAAAATTCATAACTTGTCTTACAGGTTGGAGTTTTCTTGTACAAACAATGTCACCGAATTTGAAGCTTTATTATTAGGCATTGAAAACACCTATAATCTTGGTTGTGGTCACCTTTTAGGTTTTGGAGATTCCGAGCTTGTTGTGAACCGTGTACATAAGATTTACTCCCCTAGCAACAAGTTGATGAGACGATATACCCAAACTATTTGGGCACTTATCTAGAACCTTTTATCTTTCAACATCACTCATGTCAAGAGGGCATTAAACTCAATGGATGATTGGTTAGATGTTTTTGTAGCCTCTCCTAATCAACAACTTCTGCCACACAAACCTGATTGTACGTTTCGATCTGTATATCGTCCACATATCTCTAACAAGGTAGAATCTTGGCAGGTCTTCCCTAACGATGAGAGCATTTGTGCTTTCATTCAAAATGAACCCTTTAAGAACAAGGGAATTATATCCATAGAAGATAATAGGATTCCTAAGGACTTGAATCCTCTAGAGAGTTTTTTTTCATTGAGTGATGTAGGAAATAAACAAAAACAGAAAGAAGAGGAGTCGAAAATGAAAGTGGATGAAACCATCTCCTTGAACATTCTGACACCCAAGGCTCCAAGGAATGTTAAAATAGGTGCACAATGTTCTGGTGAAGAAAAACTGAAGTTCGCCAAGCTACTTGGTAAATATTTCCTGTTGTTCTTCCTTGGTCTTATGAGGATATTTGTGGTTTTGATCCTGGTCTTATACAACAGGCCATCCCCATCAAGGAAGGCATAAAACTATCTAGGCAAAAACAAAGACTTATCAACCCTTCACTGGAAGAAACTATTCATAAAGGATTGGAAAAAAACTTGAAGACTGGTATCATCTTTCCCGTCAAGTATTCTGAATGGGTTTCAAATTTGATCCCTGTCCGGAAAGCCACTGAACATATAAGATTTTTCATTGATTTTCGTGCAGTTAAGAGGGCTATTATGAAATGTTATTCTCCTCTCCTTAACATAGAAAAGATTTTGCAGCAAGTCGCAGGGTCATAGATGATGCCCTTACTTAATGTTTTTTCCAATTACAATCAAATCAAGGTAAGAGGGGCAGATGCTTAAAAAACCACTTTAATCACTGATTGGGGTAGCATGACTTATGAATGTATTCTTTCTAGCTTACCTGAAGAAAGTACCACTTTTAAAATACCTATACAAATAACTCTTGATGAATTGATCAATATTCATATCTATATTGATGATCTAATTATCTACATTAAACGATTGTTACTTACCTCAGAGTTTCAAGTGTTATTTCTGGGTCCCTTCAAAATTGTTTTTTTCCTAGATACTAACTCTTAAATTCTAAAGGATTTACCGGAGCAATTGTTTTACTACAACACTAATGGTTCTCACTTGAAACATTACGTGGGACCAACTTGAAAAGTTCTAATGCTGTTGGATTGTTTTTGTATATTAGTAGTCTAGCTCTGCTTTCAATTTTCCATTGTTTTTCATATCTTCTTACAATAGTTTGATTTCTGCTTTTTGTTTTTAACAATTTCCTGCTACATTTACAATTCTGTCATTTTATTTTCTGCTATTTTAAATTTTGCAATTTTAATTATGTTATGATTTTTATTGCTTTTTTGTCTTGTAGTTGGTTTTGGTCAAGTTGTTGGATCAGTTCTACCACAGTGACACTACTGCAAGATATTTCTAGTCAATAGAAACCAAGCTTACACAGTTGTTACGATGTCCCCCTAAAAGCACTTGAAATTGCTATCTGCTTTCACTGTTGTCTTTTAACGAAATTGGTTATCTCCCACTTCTGGTTTCCATTTCTTTGCCCATTTGATAATTTAAAGAGAATATTCAGGTTGAATGATTATGCACATAGTATTAAACCCCCTCATACTTAACATTTTTCATGAGTTATTCCCCAATTCTCGGTCATTCTTCCATTAAATCCTCTCACTTCCCCCTGTTGCAAAATATTCTTGGTTATATCTTCTTCACCTGTTGTTCTT
Organism: Picea sitchensis; assembly: GCA_010110895.2. Lineage (NCBI taxonomy): Eukaryota > Viridiplantae > Streptophyta > Pinopsida > Pinales > Pinaceae > Picea > Picea sitchensis. Next base: position 148,783 of record SNQJ01S0014196.1, read on the forward strand.
GGTCTATGAAACCATGAGTTCTGGGTTCTAAATCTGTTGAAAACAAAATTCTCCGTGGAGTCTCCAGTTTGTTGACGATAAAAATCGCAACAAGGATTTTGCCCGCAAAGTATTGCTAAAACCTATTATTATAAGCTAACGATATATATAATACTAGTAGGTGGGACCCCCTTGTTATGTTTATGTTGTTGTTTGAAATTGTTTATAGGGTTCTACATGGTTGATTAAATCTTGGTTTTATTTGCGACATAATAACAGATGGATAATGCGTATTATGTCTTGTTTCTAATTGCTCTAAGCTCTAAAATCCATATTGTGTGAATGGATTATATCCACTGTTATCACACTGATATTTAGTGCCATGATCTATTACATGTTACACCTTCACAAGACACATGTTAGTAACTTGAAATAAGAGAAAGTGAAAAGAGACCTATGGAAAAATATAAAGAATAAATTAAACTATGCTACTATGCTACTATGCTACACTACATGCATTGAATTAAATGTAGTGTTGTTAGTCCTATCTAACAAGGTTAGTGGCTATATGATTTATTGGATTATATGGAAAAACACGTGATGTGCATTATGGTAGGAAATGGTTAATGTGACATAGTGTGGCGCATTTTGGATGTTGGTTTCGATGCATGGTTTAATTGAATGAATTAATGGAATGGTTGGCTGGCGTGTACTAAGTGATTGAAGGAGTAAACGATGGAAGCGACGTGCATTTACTGCACATCACTCCATACCTCTTCCATTGGTCATCACCCTATCTTGGTTATTGTTTAATTGTGTTTCGTCATGGTTAAGCTCTGATTTTCAGGTAAGGGAAGAACCACCGGACCAAGCTTGCGTTTTTAAGGATTTTGGTTACAAGTATGTATTTTTCGTCATCCATGAAACTGCTTTGGTTATGAAATAGGTATTGGCTTGGTGATGTAGGGGTCTGTGCTTTTCTTAAGACTGACAATTGTGTAAACTTGTGATATTTCTATGGAATGGATGGTTGGTGTGGTTTTCATTGCAATGATGTTTGAAGTCACATTTTCATTGATTATTCTGAGTGCTAGAATCCATGAAGGCTCTCTGTCATCCTTATTGGTTTTGTTTGAAGGGTTTCATTCAGTCCAGATTGGCTGGATATCTCCACACATTTCTTGTCACCATACCCAGTCATTTTTTTGTTATGGGGTTGTTGGGTTTGAACCACCTTGTGTCACTGTGTATCATGTCACCTGGGTATGGGTTCGTTCATGCTATTGATGTTTGTGCAATGGGTTATGATGGATATTATGCCAAGGGGCTTGCTTAAGGTTGATTTCTATTTCTTGCCTCTATTTTATCTCAGCATTCTTTGGGTTGATTGGGAAAACCATGAGGGTTATACCCTGCATGTTCTCGGTGTTATTACGGACCAAAATGAAGCTTCTGCTCCTCTATTCATTGTCTCTCCTATCTCGTGAATTGTCACTCTGTCTGCAAATTTATTGGTGGTATGGCCTGTGTTTCCACCGTATGGTCTTGGAGGTTCTCACCCTTTGTTTGGGGTCGAATCCAATCTCCCTGTGTTGGTCCAAAGAGAGAACCCTTGATTACTCAAAGCCTAGTCTTAATAAATGGAGCCTGTTATATCCTGTTGAGTATACTGTTGATTGTTATGAGTTGGTGGGGTATCGTTGACAATGGTTGATTGTTGGCTCGTCTCTTTTGATTATGTCGACAATAGTTTTTGGTTATTGGTATTTATTCACTGCATTGGTTATTATAACAGTCGAATCAATAGCTCAGTATGGTTAATTGTTTGATTTGAGAAATGGGATTGAATACATAGTCGTTGTCTCTTATATTGTAATTATTGAATTGTTAACCCAACATTAGTTTATAATCAATTAATTCACAACGATGCTTCATGCATGATGCATTGGTATGTGTGGGATTCCTACAACATGTTTAAGTTGAATTGATGGTTTCTTTTACTGTGTGTTTTAATTTCCAATCAGGAGTATTGCAGTTTGAAAATCGTGATAGTCGTAACTTGGTTGTCCACTGCATATGTTTATGGATATCGTTTGGTCACACCATCAGAGATGGCCACGGGTTTTATAACAATATGATTTCATTTCAATTTGATTATTAAATTGTTTACAGGAATGAAATCGAGCACAATTTTTGTGTCTATGTTTGATTGAGGAAATAATTCATGGACATTGGTTGATGTTTTGATGCTGAACAGAGTGGAAACAAGTGACTGTGTGTTCATTTGGAAATTGCTTTAAATATAAAATGGGACAAATGGGAAGAAGCAAAACTCTTCTACAGGTGGTTGTGGAAGCATATTGTCCTATTTTGATGACACCATGTTAAAGATTTAATTGCAAACAATGAGGAAGTCAATAAAAAAAATTGATTGAATTATATACAGTAGTTGTTTAATTGATCACATTGATTATTTGGTTGGTGTTGGATATTTTGTGTTTGATATATAATGGTTTTATGGATTACTTAATTAATTTTATGAACAGTATCCGCTCTCCTCCCTACCATTATTTCACTTTTCACTAATTACAATCCCCTCACATTTTTATATTCATTTTTCACTCCCTATTCCTAAAATTTAATTACAGTAAAGAGAATTTTGTATTGTAGCAGTTTGAAATCGTAGTTTCTTGGATGGATTATAGTGACATGTTCTTTGGTTTACATTACTGTTGATTGTTTGTTTTCTGTGAGCAGTAACAATGATTCTTCTCCCCCTGATTTTAACATTTTTCGCTCAATACAAACCCCTCGCATATCCCAGAACCTTTGTTCACCCCCTGCTCATTGAAATGGTTAAAAAAATTGTATGGATTGAATTGCATGAGTTTGATATGTTATTGAGCCAAAATTTATTTCCTATTTTAAAAGAGTTGTCATGTATGGTTTCTAAAGAAACTAATTTGTAATCAATCATGCATACAGGAATGAGATTTTTCAGCTAAGGTAGCCATGGCAGAGGTAATCGAGGAAGAGGTAATTGGAACAGGGGCTCGAGAAGGCCAAGATTCTCCATTCACTTTGATGCTGACTCACAAGAGTTAGGTCAGCTATTTCAGGTTGGGATTTTCAATTGGATTGGGCAAGAAATGGTCCAACCTAGGCCTGAAAGGCCTCCCTTCCAAGCTTCACAAGACTCTAGTATTCGCGTGCCCCCTCATGTCTCATTGCAACCTGAGATTCCTGAAAACAACATATGGAAAGAGATTTTCCACCCGACGGTCTCCCAACATCGTGGCTAGCCCAATTTGTCTTTACCTTCTCTCCCACCTATCAATTAGATTGGCCAAGTTTCCATTGTCCACTCACTAGTTCAGTCCTCACATGCTAGCGAAAAGTTGAAAACCGAGGCCCACCATGCCCCTGACAAAGGAAAAGCCACTGTTGACCCTTCCTCACACTCCAATCGCTCTGATAAATCTGTGTCCTCCTGGATGCATTTGCAGGACAATTGTTCTCATGTGATCAATGAGATTAGGCCTAAAGGCTCAACATAACCAAAGGAAAATTCAAAGAGATCAAAAGGTGACAAGAACAACAAGGGAAATATTGCATCTCAGAGTGGAAAATATGGATTTTAAATTTTATTATTTATTTTTTATGACAGTTGACTCCATAAGTTTTAGACAACATGTTTTTTTGGATATATGAGTAATGTATTTTTGAAAATAATTTCAAATATCAATGAGATAAATTTTCAAACATGAATGTGATGATGGGAGTCACAAGGAGGGAGTTTTTTGTTTAATTGACTAGTTATGTTATGATTGTTAAGAGATAAAGGGGAGTCACAAGGGGTCCTGCCTACTAGTTATTATTTATTTAAAACCCTTATTATGATTTATTACTTTTCCCCCTAGCCAAAAAGTTGGTTGAGTTTTTAGTTAACATAACTAATGAAGTAGTTCAACTACTTCAACCAATTCTAATTTGCTTAAAAGAAAAAAGGAAAGGGAGGAACAAGGGAGAATAAAAGGAGAAGCATAATAAGGTTTTCTCTTTGAGTTTGTGTTGATATAGTTCAGTTTTCATTCATTCCATAATTTATTCAAGGCCTAATTCTTTTTTATGATAGCAGGGTCTTATTGTGGACATCAAGATTTAGGGTTGAATTACATCATTCAGACACTTGTTTTTCATAGGTGTTGATCTGTCTTTGATAGTTTGTGTAGACTTGTCTGTTTGTGAATTAGTTTTCATGAATGACAAAGGCTATTGTGTAGAGTCGAGTGGGAAATAATTTGTGGAAAGATGATCCATCTTTTAGAGTTCAGTTTTTTTGATTTTCTATCAGAGGTCCTTTTGTATGTTTCATCAGGGACATCTAAGTTTGACTTTGTTCCAAAACTTCTTCACGAAATTTTGTAAAGAGAATGACACTTTGATGAATTGGAATGAAATAAAGGATTTTTTTATGTCTCATCTGTCTTGATTATCGACTTGGTGTCTTTACTTTTATCTCTACATTTATTTCAACAGTTGTTATATTCAGAAAATCATATAAATAATGAATTTTCTAGCAAGATTTTAGTTATAAAAAGACTAGCCGAAGAACTTGTAATCAATACTTGTGAGTTAGGATATTAATTTTGATGTCTATAAACATAGGGTGACATTCCCATCTATTTTGATTTAGCCAAGAAAAATATGAAAATGCTTGAGTAAGATCATTTTATATCTTTTCCTCAAGAAGACTCACCTCATATTTGCCAATAAACCAAAATTTCTTCGCAAGATAGATAATCAATAGAGATGTGGGTAAATTGTACATATGAAAGACTCCTTGAGGGGTATTTATACTTTTTCTAAGTAACTTCTTTCCTTACTTTATGGGTTTATTGTTACAACCACTTAACCCTTTCATTAATTGTCTTGTAACCAACAAGGGCCTTCGTAACCCATCTTTTGGGCTTCCAACTTCATGACCTCATAACTCCTCAATCGTGAGTAAACACGTGGCATACCACCTATCACCAAAAATGACACAACAAGAATTATCCATCTATGATTGTGTTACCTGTATTTAAATTGTCCTTCATGTCCTTATTCCTCAAACAAATTTTGGATTCATGAACACACCAATGAGATTCTTGTATACTTCTTCAAAGCATCTTCCCATGAGGGTCATGCTTAGAGCTATTCCATAAGGGGACCACTTTGGAGACTTCTCGAAATACACCCATCACACCTATTGACATTAATCCACTACTTGCTGACCTTAATGATAACCATTTGTCCAACACCATGTACAAGAATTGCCCTCATAAAGAAGACAAAATGAATACCGTGCACAACATCCAAGATGCTACAACAATAGAAGACACATGAAGAATTATTCCAAGAATATATGAATCCTTGGAAGATCAACAAGCAGAACATCAATCTCATATGATTGACATGGAAGGTAATATCATTAATAATCTTGTTTCTATTTTAATTGATTTAGTAAAAATCCATTGTTACATTGATCCTAAAATAAAGGACATATTTCATTTGG
>SNQJ01S0014196.1:154368-165663 GCA_010110895.2 Picea sitchensis
GAGTCACAAGGGGTAGCACATACTAGTTATTATTTATTTAAAACCCTTATTATGATTTATTACTTTTCCCCCTAACTAAAAAGTTGGTTGATTTTTTAGTTAACTTAACTAATGAAGTAGTTCAACTACTTCAACCAATTCTAATTTGCTTAAAAGAAAAAAAGAAAGGGAGGAACAAGGGAGAATAGAAGGAGAAGTATACGAAGGTTTGCTCTTTGAGTTTGTGTTGAGATAGTTCAGTTTTCGTTCATTCCTTAATTTATTCAAGGCCAAATTATTTTTTATGATAGGAGGGTCTTATTGTAGATAGTAAGATTCAGGGATGAATTACATCATTCAGACACTTGTTTTTCAGAGGTGTTGATCTATCTTTGATAGTCTGTGCAGACTTGTTTGTTTGTGAATTAGTTTTCATGACGAACAAAGGCTATTGTGCAGAGTTGAGTGGGCATCAATTTGTGGCAAGCTCATCCAACTTTTAGAGTTCATTTTTTTAAATTTTTTGTTGGAGGTCCTTTTCTATGTTTCATTGGGGATGTCTAAGTTTGACTTTGGTCCAAAAATTCTTCACAAAATTTTGTAAAGAGAATGACTCTTTAATGAATTAGAATGAAATAAAGGATTTCTTTGTGTCTCATCTTTCTTGATTATCGACTTGGTGTCTTTACTTCTGTCTCTACATTTATTTCAGAAACTGTTATATTCAGAAAATCATATAAATAATGAATTTTCCAGCAAGCTTTTACTTATAAAAAGACTAGCTTAAGAACTTGTAATAAATACTTGTGAGTTAGGATATTAATTTTCATGGCTATAAACATAGGGTGACATTCCTGTCTATTTTCTTTAGCCAAGAAAAATTTGAAAACGCTTGAGTAAGATCATGTCATATCTTTTCCTCAACATTTATTTGGCAACCATACTAGGGAGATCTTCAATATCTCTCTGGTTAATTTTTATGCTTGATTTACATCGAGTACATATATTTTTCTGATATTGATTCTTTGACTGTTTATTTCTTAATAACTGTTTCTATTGAAAGGAAGCCCAATATTGAGCCTGGTCTTCAAGATCATATCAACATTGCTTTGAATCTATTTAACACCATTTTAGACACTGCCAATACTCGTGTTGATCTTAATCATTCATGGGAAGAAATTGAACAAGATATTAGTGCCCAAGAACTATTGGAAGCTAGACGTAGACAACCTAGAAATCAGCAGTAACCTTCTTTCTCCTTCAATTTTGGCCTGACTTTCATGTCCTTAGACTCTTGTGTGTCTAGAAGTTGAAGAGACTTATCTCCCAAAATTAATCCTATTTCTGAAATAGGAATAAGGAACGTTGTGTTATCTACCCAACAAAGTGCTCTAAGGAGAATTTTTTCTGATTCATCCAGTTCGTCTTTTTATCCCTCACCTATCATCCATAAGATGGCATCTAGTGGTGGCTCTGGTGGCACTGGAAGTGCTTCATCCTCTCAGTATTCATCTTCGTCAATGATTGGTAGCTTATATAGCTACCATATCCATGTCCAATATACCACAAATCCCACCAAAGTCATTAAAAAGTATGGGCTTTTTCAGTTTGAAGAAGACACCACAACCACACCATGGCATGTGTCTTCTTGTCTTAACCTAGCACCTGCTAATCGTTCACTTTCTCAATTCAAAGAGCATCTCCCTAGGTTTTTGGGAAATAACACTGTCACTACAAATAAACACCTGGTGGAATTTTCTAATGCTTGTCACAACATAGGAGAAAATGACAATGATACTTGCATGTGCTTATTCATGAATTCCTTGGAAGGAAAGGTTGTGACCAATTTCTTTGACCTCCATCCTAAGATTATGTCTACTTGAGAGGATTTAATATCTTGTTTTAGGTCCACCTATATAAAAATCCATCCGAGAAGTTATGGGAATACAATAACATCGCCTATAAGGATGGTGAGGCCTTCAATTCCTTCAACTTGTGGTTCACTAAGTTATACAATCAAATACCTAAACTCATTCAACCTCAGAACCAAGCTGATTTCATGCGTTACTACAATGCATTACCTTTCCCCTATCATCATAGGCTCGAGGAAAAATCCATTGATAATCTTGGTTCTAGTCTGCATACTTGTTTAGAGTATGAAGAACAACTTGAAAGAACAGGTCTTCCATAGGGATAATCGGTTAAACAGTTAGACATGTCCACCCTCTTACAGATAGTACAAGATATGAATAATCGCATGATGGCATATGAGCGAAAAGGAAATGTCTCCCCTCTCATCCCTAGAGCTTCATCCTCTTCTGGACCCCCCTTTAGAAATCCGATTGAAAACAATTTTCATCCTAAAGCTATCTTGCCTCGAAGTTGGTGTAACTTATGCGAGGAAAACCATGAGGAAGCCACATGTGAGGTAAGGAAGAGTGCCAGAGATAAGATATTTGGTGAAATACTAGAAACTACAATCGTTGTCGTAGATTTTGCAGAGCCAGAAGATGTCATGATCATTAATACTAGCAACAAAGCCTATGCTCCCAAAGGCAGATTTGACCTTCCTCGCAATTGTTCTAGCTCGAGTGCATCCTCACCCACTGATATTGTTCATGTTTCTAAGATTCCTGATAGTCAAGGAACAACTTCCCTTCTCCCCTCTTCCAAGTACAATATCTTGAATCAGTTGGCCAACATCAAAGCAAATGCAACCCTTCTGGACATGGTTGTCATCCCTGAACAACAGATGCAGCTTAAGCAATTCATGGAAGGAAAAGCTTATGTTGTAGCCAATCTTTCTGAAGAGGTAAATGAAGAGGATTTATTTGAAAGTAAAGTAGGTGTACATAAATTTAGATACCCTATAAAAATACCCCCTTTTTATATTTCTTTAAAGATTATGGATAAGATCGCCCATTGTTGCCTCATTGATGGCGGTTCGGGCCCAAGTGTGATGTCGAAGATTATTATGTAAGAGATAGGATTGTCTTGTACAAACAGAAACACCAAAAGTATGATCTCCTATAATAGTCTACAACAAATGACCATAGGTGAGATTAAATATGTGACCTTAGTTTTGTGCGCACACCCTGAAATAAGGACAACCCTTAGTATTTAGGTAATCGATATGCCAGTAAGAAATTACTCAGTCATCTTGGGAAGAGATTGGCAAGCCTTAACAAGAGGATACCTCTCACTTGATGGGACACATTTATTCGTTCCTCAGAATGGTAAAAACATTATAGTCCTTCGAGAGGGAAGGATTTTACCCTACATAGAGAGTGTCCCACAACCTAATGTAAACTATATCGAAGAGGACCTAGGAGTGTATTCCATATTGGTTGAGGAGGATAATATTCCCTTGGAACAAATCGATTTAGATGATGATATGTGGCACATGCACTTTGATGGTTCATGCTCTAATGAAGGTAATGGAGCTCATATTATCTTGATTTCCCCTATACGGAAAATTCATAACTTGTCTTACAGGTTGGAGTTTTCTTGTACAAACAATGTCACCAAATTAGAAGCTTTATTATTAGGCATTGAAAACACCTATAATCTTGGTTGTGGTCACCTTTAAGTTTTTGGAGATTTTGAGCTTGTTGTGAACCTTGTACATAAGATTTACTCCCCTAGCAACAAGTTGATGAGACGATATACCCAAACTGTTTGGGCACTTATCTCGAACCTTTTATCTTTCAACATCACTCATGTCAAGAGGGCGTTAAACTCAATGGATGATTGGTTAGATGTTTTTGCAGCCTCTCCTAATCGACAACTTCTGCCACACAAACCTGATTGTAAGTTTCGATCTGTATATCTTCCACATATCTCTGACAAGGTAGAATCTTAGCAGGTCTTCCCTAACGATGAGAGCATTTGTGCTTTCATTCAAAATGAACCCTTTAAGCACAAGGGAATTATATCCATAGAATATAACAGGATTCCTAAGGACTTGAATCCTCTAGAGAGTTTTTCATTGAGTGATGTAGGAAATAAACAAAAACAGAAAGAAGAGGAGTCGAAAACGAAAGTGGATGAAACCATCTCCCTTGAATATTGGGACACCCAAGGCTCCAAGGAATGTTAAAATAGGTGCACAATGTTCTGGTGAAGAAAAATTGAAGTTCACCAAGCTACTTGGTAAATTTCAAGATGTTTTTGCTTGGTCTTATGAGGATATTTGTGGTTTTGATCCTGGTCTTATACGACATGCCATCCCCTTCAAGGAAGGCATAAAACCAGCTAGGCAAAAACAAAGACTTATCAACCCTTCACTGGAAGCAACTATTCATAAAGGATTGGAAAAAAACTTGAAGACTGGTATCATCTTTCTAGTCAAGTATTCTGAATGGGTTTCAAATTTGATCCTTGTCTGGAAAGCCACTGAACATATAAGATTTTTCGTTGATTTTCGTGCAGTTAAGAGGGCTATTATGAAATGTTATTCTCCTCTCCTTAACACGGAAAAGATTTTGCAGCAAGTCACAGGGTCATAGATGATGCCCTTACTTAATGTTTTTTCCAATTACAATCAAATCAAGGTAAGAGGGGCAGATGCTTACAAAACCACTTTAGTCACTGATTGGGGTAGCATGACTTATGAACATATTCTTTCTAGCTTACCTGAAGCAAGTACCACTTTTAAAATACCTATACAAATAACTCTTGATGAATTGATCAGTATTCATATCTATATTGATGATCTAATTATCTACGTTAAACGATTGTTACTTACCTCAGAGCTTCAAGTGTTATTTCAGGTTCCCTTCAAAATTGTTTTTTTCCTAGATACTAACTCTTAAATTCTAAAGGATTTACCGGAGCAATTGTTTTACTACAACACTAATGGTTCTCACTTGAAACATTACGTGGGACCAACTTGAAAAGTTCTAACGTTGTTGGATTGTTTTTGTATATTAGTAGTCTAGCTCTGCTTTCAATTTTCCACTATTTTTCATATCTTCTTACAATAGTTTGATTTCTGCTTTCTGTTTTTAACAATTTCCTGCTACTTTTACAATTCTGTCACTTTATTTTCTGCTATTTTAAATTTTGCAATTTTAATTATGTTATGATTTTTATTTCTTTTTTGTCTTGTAGTTGGTTTTGGTCAAGTTGTTGGATCAGTTCTACCACAGTGACACTACTGCAAGATATTTCTAGTCAATTGAAACCAAGCTTACACAGATGTTATGATGTCCCCCTAAAAGCACTTGAATTTGCTATCTGCTTTCACTATTGTCTTTTAAAGAAATTGGTTATCTCCCTCTTTTGGTTTCCATTTCTTCGCCCATTTGATAATTTAAAGAGCATATTCAGGTTGAATGATTATGCACACAGTACTAAACCCTCTCATACTTAACATTTTTCATGAATTATTCCCCAATTCCCGGTCATTCTTCCATTAAATCCTCTCACTTCCCCCTGTTGCAAAATATTCTTGGTTATATCTTCTTCACCCGCTGTTCTTGGTCTATGAAACCATGAGTTCTGAGTTCTAAATCTGTTGAAAACAAAATTCCATGTGGTGTCACCAGTTTGTTGACGATAAAAATCACAACGAGGATTTTTCCCACAAAGTATTGCTAAAACCTATTATTATAAGATAACGATATATATAATACTAGTAGGTGGGACCCCCTTGTAGATTGGAAGATCAGATCTAGTTCTTATTTGATGTTTATGTTGTTGTTCGAAATTGTTTATAGGGTTCTACATGGTTGATGAAATCTTGGTTTTATTTGCGACATAATAGCAGATGGATAATGCATATTATGTCTTGTTTCTAATTTCTCTAAGCTCTAAAATCCATATTGTGTGAATGGATTATATCCACTGTTATCACATTGATATTTAGTGCCATGATCTGTTACATGTTACACCTTCACAAGACACATGTTAGTAACATGAAATAAGAGAAAGTGAAAAGAGACCTATGGAAAAATATAAAAATAAATTAAACTATGCTACTATGCTACTATGCTACACTACACGCATTGAATTAAATGTAGTGTTGTTAGTCCTAGCTAACAAGGTTAGTGGCTATATGATTTATTGTCTTATATGGAAAAACATGTGATGTGCATTATGGTAGGAAATGGTTAATGTGACATAGTGTGGCACATTTTGGATGTTGGTTTCGATGCATGGTTTAATTGAATGAATTAATGGAATGGTTGGTTGGCACGTACTAAGTGATTAAAGGAGTAAACGATGGAAGTGATGTGCATTTATTGCACATCACTCCATACCTCTTCCATTGGTCATCACCCTATCTTGGTTATTGTTTAATTGTGTTTCGTCATGGTTAAGCTCTGATTTTCAGGCAAGGGAAGAACCACCGGATCAAGCTTGCGTTTTTAAGGATTTTGGTTACAGGTATGTATTTTTCGCCATCCATGAAACTGCTTTGGTTATGAAAAAGGTATTGGCTTGGTGATGTAGGGGTCTGTTCTTTTCTTAAGAATGGAAACTGTGTAAACTTGTGATATTTCTATGGAATGGGTGGTTGGTGTGGTTTTCATTGCAATGATGTTTGAAGTCACAGTTTCATTGATCATTCTGAGTGCTAGAATCCATGACGGCTCTCTGTCATCCTTATTGGTTTTATTTGAAGGGTTTCATTCAGTCTAGATTGGCTGGATATCTCCACACATTTATTGTCACCATATCCAGTCATTTTGTTGTTATGGGGTTGCTGGGTTTGAACCACCTTGTGTCACTGTGTATTGTGTCACCTAGGTATGGGTTTGTTCATGCTATTGATGTTTGCACAGTGGGTTATGATGGATATTATGCCAAGGGGCTTGCTTAAGTTTGATTTCTATTTCTTGCCTCTATTTTATCTCAACATTCTTTGGGTTGATTGGGAAAACCATGAGGGTTATACCTTGCATGTTCTCGGTGTTATTACGGACCAAAATGAAGCCTCTACTCCTCTATTCATTGTCTCTCCTATCTCGTGAATTGTCACTCTATCTGCAAATTTATTGGTGGTATGGTCTGTGTGTCCACCATATGGTCTTGGATGTTCTCACCCGTTGTTTGGGGTCGAATCCAATCTCCCTGTGTTGGTCCAAAGAGAGAACCCTTGATTACTCAAAGCCCAATTTTAATAAATGGAGTCCGTTATATCCTGTTGGGTATATTGTTGATTGTTATGAGTTGGTGGGGTATCGTTGACAATGGTCGATTGTTGGCTCATCTCTTTTGATTATGTCGACAATAGTTTTTGGTTATTGGTATTTATTCACTGCATTGGTTATTATATCAGTAGAATTGATAGCTCAGTATGGTTAATTGTTTGATTTGAGAAATGGGATTGAATACATAATCGTTGTCTCTTATATTATAATTATTGAATTGTTAACCCAACATTAGTTTATAATCGATTAATTCACAATGATGCTTCATGCATGATGCGTTGGTATGTGTGGGATTCCTACACCATGTTTAAGTTGAATTGATGGTTTCTTTTACTTTGTGTTTTAATTTCCAATCATGAGTATTGCAGTTTGAAAATCATGATAGTTGTAACTTGGTTGTCCACTGCATATGTTTATGGATATCGTTTGGTCACACCATCAGAGATGGCCATGGGTTTTATAACAATATGATTTCATTTCAATTTGATTATTAAATTGTTTATAGGAATGAAATCGGGCACGATTTTTGTGTTTGTGTTTGATTGAGGAAATAATTCATGGACATTGGTTGATGTTTTGATGTTGAACAGAGTGGAAATAAGTGACTGTGTGTTCATTTGGACATTGCTTTAAATATAAAATGGGACAAATGACAAGAAGAAAAACTCTTCTACAGGTGGTTGTGGAAGGCATATTGTCCTATTTTGATGACACCATGTTAAAGATTTAATTGCAAACAATGAGGAAGTTAATAAAAAAAATTGATTGAATTATACACAGTAGTTGTTTAATTGATCACATTGATTATTTGGTTGCTTTTGGATCTTTTGTGTTTGATATATAATGGTTTTATGGATTACTTAATTAATTTTATGAACAATATCCTCTCTCCTCCCTAACATTATTTCACTTTTTGCTAATTACAATCCCCTCGCCTTTCCATATTCATTTTTCACTCCCTGTTCCTAAAATTTAATTACAGTAAAGAGAATTTTGTATTGCAGCAATTTGAAATCATAGTTTCTTGGATGGATTATAGTGACCTGTTTTTTGGTTTATATTACTGTTGATTGTTTGTTTTCTGTAAGAGTAACAATGATTCTTCTCCCCCTGATTTTAACATTTTTCACTCAATACAAACCCCTCACATATCCCAGAACCTTTGTTCACCCCCTGCTCATTGACAACGGTTAAAAAAATTGTATGGATTGAATTGCATGAGTCTGATATGTTATTGAGCCAAAATTTATTTCATATTTTAAAAGAGTTGTCATGTATGGTTGCTAAAGAAACTACTTTCTAATCAATCATGCATACAAGAATGAGATTTTTCAGCCAAGGTAGCCATAGCAGAGGTAACCGAGGAAGAGGTAATTGGAACAGGGGCTCAAGAAGGCCAAGATTCTCCATTCACTTTGATGCTGACTCGCAAGAGTTAGGTCAACTATTTCAGGTTGGGTTTTTCAATTGGATTAGGTAAGAAATGGTCCAACCTAGGCCTGAAAGGCCTCCCTTCCAAGCTTCAAAAGACCCTGGTATTCTCATGCCCCCTCATGTCTCATTGCAACCCGAGATTCCTGAAAACAACATATGGAAAGAGATTGTCCACCCGACAGTCTCCCAACATCGTGGCTAGCCCAATTTGTCTTTACCTTCTCTCCCGCCTATCAATCAGATTGTCCAAGTTTCCCTTGTCCACTCACTAGTTCAGTCCTCACATGCTAGCGAAAGGTTGAAAATCAAGGCCCACCATGCCCCTGACAAAGGAAAAGCCATTGTTGACCCTTCCTCACACTCCAATCGCTCTGATAAATCTGTGTCCTCCTGGATGCATTTGCAGGACAATTGTTCTCATGTGATCAATGAGATTAGGCCTAAAGGCTCAACACAACCAAAGGAAAATTCAAAGAGATCAAAAGGTGACAAGAACAACAAGGGAAATATTGCATCTCAGAGTGGAAAATATGGATTTTAAATTTTATTATTTATTTTTTATGACAGTTGACTCCATAAGTTTTGGACAACATGTTTTTTTGGATATATGAGTAATATATTTTTGAAAATAATTTCAAATATCAATGAGATAAATTTTCAAACATGAATGTGATGATGGGAGTCACAAGGAGGGAGTTTTTTGTTTAATTGACTAGTTATGTTATGATTGTTAAGAGATAAAGGGGAGTCACAAGGGGTCCCACCTTCTAGTTATTATTTATTTAAAACCCTTATTATGATTTATTACTTTTCCCCCTAACCAAAAAGTTGGTTGATTTTTTAGTTAACATAACTAATGAAGTAGTTCAACTACTTCAACCAATTCTAATTTTCTTAAAAGAAAAAAAGAAAGGGAGGAACAAGGGAGAATAAAAGGAGAAGCTTAATAAGGTTTTCTCTTTGAGTTTGTGTTGATATAGTTCAGTTTTCATTCATTCCATAATTTATTCAAGGCCTAATTATTTTTTATGATAGTACGGTCTTATTGTGGACATCAAGATTCAAGGTTGAATTACATCATTCAAACACTTGTTTTTCAGAGGTGTTGATCTGTCTTTGATAGTTTGTGTAGATTTGTCTGTTTGTGAATTAGTTTTCATGACTGACAAAGGCTATTGTGTAGAGTCGAGTGGGAAACAATTTGTGGAAAGATGATCCATCTTTTAGAGTTCAGTTTTTTTGATTTTCTGTCAGAGGTCCTTTTGTATGTTTCATCGGGGACGTCTAAGTTTGACTTTGGTCCAAAACTTCTTCACGAATTTTTTTAAAGAGAATGACACTTTGATGAATTGGAAATTGGAATGAAATAAAGGATTTTTCTATGTCTCATCTGTCTTGATTATTGACTTGGTGTCTTTACTTTTGTCTCTACATTTATTTCAACAATTGTTATATTCAGAAAATCATATAAATAATGAATTTTCCAGCAAGCATTTATTTATAAAAAGACTAGCCTAAGAACTTGTAATCAATACTTGTGAGTTAGGATATTAATTTTGATGGCTATAAACATAGGGTGACATTACTGTCTATTTTGATTTAGCCAAGAAAAATCTGAAAATGCTTGAGTAAGATCATTTCATATCTTTTCCTCAAGAGGACTCACCTCATATTCGCCAATAGACCAATATTTATTCACAAGATAGATAACCAATAGAGATGTGTGTGAATTGTACATATGAAAGACTCCTTGGGGGGTATTTATACTTTTTCTAAGTAACTTCTTTCCTTACTTTATGGGTTTGTTGTTACAACCACTTAACCCTTTCATTAATTGTCTTGTAACCAACAAGGGCCTTCATAACCCATCTTTTGGGCTTCCAACTTCATGACCTCATAACTCCTCAACCATGAGTAACCACGTGGCATACCACCTATCACCAAAAATGACACAACAAGAATTATCCATCTATGATTGTGTTACATGTATTTAAACTGTCCTTCATGTCCTTATTCCTCAAACAAATTTGGGATTCATGACCACACCTATGAGCTTCTTGTATACTTCTTCAAAGCATCTTCCCATGAGGGTCATGCTTAGAGCTATTCCATAAGGGGACCACTTTGGAGACTTCTTGAAATACACCCATCACACTTGTTGACATTAATCCACTACTTGTTGACCTTAATGATATGCATCTGTCCAACACCATGTACAAGGATTGACCTCATAGAGAAGACAAAATGAATACCGTGCACAACATCCAAGAGGCTACAACAATAGAAGACACATGAAGAATTATTCCAAAAATATATGAATGCTTGGAAGATCAACAAGCAGAACATCAATCTCATATGATTGACATGGAAGGTAATATCATTAATAATCTTGTTTCTATTTTAATTGATTTAGTAAAAATCCATTGTTACATTGATCCTAAAATAAAGGACATATTTCATTTGGAGAAAAGTAAGCTTGAAAAATCAAGTTTGGTTCAACTAGCCACTGGAACCAAAAGAAGGGTCAATGAGATAGTCAAAGGTTGTCCAATAAATATGAATGGAGTAAATACAATTTCTGATCTAAATATCATACCATAGGGATCTTACAATATCCTAATCAGAATGGATTCGTTGGACCAACATCATGTTGTCCTAGATTGTCATAACAAGAAATTTACATGTCTTGAAGAAGAAGGAAAACAAAGCACCATGAAAGGAATCC
>SNQJ01S0014196.1:165673-177232 GCA_010110895.2 Picea sitchensis
AAAATTTAAAATCCACATTTTCCACTCTGAGATGCAATCTTTCCCTTGTTGATGTTGTCACCTTTTGATCTCTCTAAATTTTCCTTTGGCTGTGTTGAGACTTTAGGCCTAATCTCGCTGATCACATGAGAACAATCGTCCCTCAAATGCATCCAGGAGGACACAGATTCATTAGAGCTATTAGAGGGTGAGGAAGGGGCAGCAATGGCTTTTCCTTTGTTAGGAGCATGGTGGGCCTCGGTTTTCAACCTTTTTCTAGCATGTGAGCACTGAATTAGTGAGTGGACAGGGGCATCTTGGAAAATATGATTGATAGGCAGAGGAGCAGGTAAAGACAAATTGGGCCAACCATGATGTTGGGAGACCATCGGGTGGACAATCTCTTACCATCCATCATTTTCGGGAATCTCGGGTTGCAATGAGACATGAGGGGGCATGGGAATACCAAGGGCTTATGGAGCTTGGAAGGGAGGCCTTTCAAGCCTAGGTTGGACCATTCCTTGCCCAATCCAATTGAAAAACCCAGCCTGAAATAGTTGACCTAACTCCTACGAGTCAACATCAAAGTAAATGGAAAATCTTGGCCTTCTCAAGCCCCTGTTCCAATTACCTCTTCCTTGGTTACCTTTGCCATGGATACCTTGGCGGAAAAATCTCATTCCTATATGCATGATTGATTAGCAAGTAGTTTCTTTAACAACCATACATGACAACTCTTTTAAAACATGAAATAATTTTTGGCTCAGTAACATATTAGACTCATGCAATCCAATCTATACAAATTGTTTGACCATTGTCAATGAGTAGGGGGTGAACAAAGGTTTTGGGATATGCGAGGGGTTTGTATTGAGCAAAAAATGTTAAAATGAGGAGGAGAAGAATCATGGTTAATGCTCACAGACAACAAACAATCAATAGTAATGTAAACCAAAGAACATGTCACTATAATCCATACAAGAAACTATGATTTCAAACTGTTACAATACAAAATTCTCTTGACTGTAATTAAATTTTAGGAACAGGGAGTGAAAAATGAATATGGAAAGGCGAGGGGATTGTAATTAGCCAAAAGTGAAATAATGGCATGGAGGAGAGAGGATATTGTTCATAAAATTGATTAATTAATCCATAAAACCATTCTATATGAAACGAAAAAGATCCAAGACCAACCAAATAATCATTGTGATCAATTAAAAAACTACTGTGTATAATTCAATCAATTATGTGTATTCACTTGCTCATAGTTTGCAATTAAATCTTTAACAAAGTGTCATCAAAACAGTACAATATGCCTTCGAAAACCACCTATAGAAGAGTTCTCCTTCTTTTCATTTTTCCCATTTAATATTTAAAAAAATATCCAAATGAACACACGGTCACTTGGTTCCACTTTGGTTAGCATCAAAACATCAACCACTATCCATGAATTATTTCCTCAATCAAACAGAGACACAAAAATCATGCCCAATTTCATTCCTCTAAATAATTTAATAATCAAATTGCAATAAAATCATACTGTTATAAAACCCGTGCCCATATATGATGGTGTGACTAAATGATATCCATAAACATATGCAGTGGACATCCAAGTTATGACTATCATGATTTTCAAACTGCAATACTCCTGATTGGCAATTAAAACACACAGTAACAACAACCATCAATTCAACTTAAACAAGATGTAGGAATCCCACACATACCAATGCATCACGCACGAAGCATCATTGTGACTTAATCAATTATAAACTAATGTTGGGTTAACAATTCAATAATTACAATATAAGAGACATCGACTATGTATTCAATCCCATTTCTCAAATCAAACAATTAACCATGATGAGCTATCGATTCGACTGTTATAATAACCAATGCAGTGACTAAATACCAATAACCAAAAACCACTGTCAACATAATCAACAGAGACGAACCAACAATCAACCACTATCGACGATACCCCACCAACTCATAACAATCAACAATATACCCAACAGGATATAACGAGCTCCATCTATTAAAACTTTGCTTTGAGTAATCAAGGTTTCTCTCTATGGACCAACACAGGGAGACTGGAGTCGACCCCCAACAATGGGTGAGAACCTCTGAGACCATACGGTGGACACACAGGCCATACCACCAATAACTTTTCAGACATGGTGACTATTCACGAGATAGGAGAGACTATGAACAAATGAGCAAAGGCTTCATTTTGGTCCCTAATAACACCGAGAACATGCAAGGTATAACCCTCGTGTATTTCCCAATCAACCCAAACAATGTTGAGATAAAACAGAGCCAAGAAATAGAAATCAAACTTAAGCAAGCCCCTTGGAATAATAGCCATCATAACCCACTGCCCAAATGTAACACCATGTTTCCCCCAGTCTGTAAAAATAATTATATTGGCCAAGAACTATGGTAAACTCAAAGATGTGAACGTTTGATTTCACGGGCCTTTGTATAAAGGGTCGATGAATGTAAATAATGTTATGAATATGTGTTGCTTGATTGCTGGGAGGGGGATGTGCTAAAATAGACCATGATGGCTAATGAAAGGTGGTGGAAGGCACCTAGAATGGTGGCATTAACTTCCATCGAACCAATACTGTATTGGTCTTTACTGGCTCAAATACCAAAGCGGCTCTCTGACCCTGGAATGAATTACTCGCTAGGATAGTAGGTGGGGAGGCTCCTCATGAGTTAATGAGGGGATGGGGGTGAACTGCCCATCCGTAGAAGCCCTCAGACCTGACCATAGATGGGGAAATTCGCGCCACACGCAACCTTGCAAAACAAGGCAAGGAAGGAAGTGTGAGGGGGGATAGCGCACGTGACATGAGATCACAGAGGAAGAAGACGGAAGGAACTCTGGAGAGACAGAGAGTCCCGAACAGTGGAGGAGAAAGAAAAACCTTCGTTCTGGACTTCTGTTGAGCTGGAAATAAGAGACTGAATCTCCAAGCATCATGGTCTAGCTCAGGGGTGGCTAGTGATAAATCCATCTGGATTCACTGAGCCTACTGTTGGGTGGAAACAAGCACCCCT
The DNA here is from genome assembly GCA_010110895.2 of Picea sitchensis. NCBI lineage: Eukaryota > Viridiplantae > Streptophyta > Pinopsida > Pinales > Pinaceae > Picea > Picea sitchensis. Next base: position 168,716 of record SNQJ01S0014196.1, read on the forward strand.
CTCAGTAGTCGCAACACGACTGGTGTTTCCTGATAAGTGTTATGTCTTGTATTTCAAACTGAATGCATGCTCATGTTTATATGCTCATGAATGTTTTCTGTATGGAAGTGTTTGCCTGTGTTTTGATTTGGAAACAATGGATGCATACTTATACTTATATGACCATGTTCGGTCTAGGCATAGAATGAATAGGTTCATGATACGAGTTCTTGCCCTAGAGAACGACCCCATCTACCTAGCTTGCGCTATGCATTGGCTTAATTTCTTGAAGGCACTTCTCCTGGGAAGTTTCCTCGCACTCTCGAGTCAGAGTAAGTCCCTGGAAAGGGCTACTATGATAGTAAACCCACGAGTTTACCTTAACCCCTACTATAAAGTATATAGCTCGGTGGTTTAGGAAGGCTTTAGTCAGATCACCAAACCTAGGGATAATTTACCCAGGAACCCTCGGNGGCAACGTCCTGAAAGTCTCGAAGTAATTCGGAACCACCCATTGGCACAGGACGCATGGTAGTCGGGTAGCATTTCACTGACCCGCGACTTGGAGTGGTCAATGGGTAGGACTGCACGAGCTCATGATTCATGAAATCGAGACGTGATCATGGTCGTTGATCTAGGAGTGATATGGACCATCGATTTAGCGTGAAGAGATTTTGGCATTTCGACATTTCGACACCCAGAATACCAAAGGGCAGGACCCCTCATCTTCACAAGTCATGAAGCCCCGGTGTGTGAAACCCCGAAGCAGCTTAGCGGGAATATTTTTTGGCATTTTGGTGTTTCGGCACCCAGAAGAGAAAAGGGCAGGATCCCTCATCTTCGCAAGTCACGAAGCCCCGGTGTGAGAAATCCCGAAGAAACTTAGAGGGANTTTTCAGCATTTCACTGTTTCGGCACCTGGAAGACAAAAGGGCAGGACCCCTCATCTTCGCAAGTCGTGAAGCCCCAATGTGCGAAACCCTAAAGCAACTTAGCGGGAATAGTTTTGGGCATTTCATCGTTTCGGCACTCTGAAGACCAAAGGGCAGGACCCCTCGTCTTCGCAAGTCGCGAAGCCCCGGTGTGCGAAACCCCAAAGCAGCTTAGCGGGAATAGTTTATGACATTTCAGTGTTTCGACACCCGAAAGACCAAAGAGTAGGACCCCTCATATTCACAAGTCACGAAGTCCTAGAATGAGAAAATCTGAATCGGCTTAGTATGAATAGGTTTCGGCTTTTCGACGTTTTGGCACCCGGGAAACCATAGAGTGATAACCCTCGTTTTCGCAAGTCGCAAAGTCCCAGACTGTGAAACTTCGAATCGGCTTAGTGTGAATAGGGTTCAGGGTTCAGGGTTTGAAGAGTCGAAGAACTCGACCCCCTTTCTTTTTGAACTCCCGGTTACCGAAGTCCGATATGTCTAGGACCATCGGATTAGGGGAGAGACTCGTAGTCGTCGATCTCACCCAAAGGTAGGATTTCTTGTTTCAAGGTTTGAAGAGTCGAATGACTCAATCCTCATGCATTGCTGAGTCGTGAAGTGCGAAAGGCGCCTCTTGGCTTGGCCGGGGTCATAACCAATGATAACATGGGGGTGAATCCCGCACTTGGTACCTGAGTTGTATAAGACGGGTTTTCAATGAAAGAACTGGCAGATTGGCTTAGGGAAAGCCTCGACAGGAAGGACTAGCCTGCACTAGGACCTCGTAGGAACTTGGGGATTCTGTCCCTTGAGAAAAAAGAAAGAGAAAAAGGTGATAAATCTATTATGCCGTAGTGGGTGTGTTACACCAAACATCAATAGCATGAATGAACCCATACCCAGGTGACATGATATGCAGTGACACAAGGTGGTTCAAACCCAACAACCCCATAATAGAAAAACGACTGGGTATGGTGACAAGAAATGTGTGGAGACAGCCATCCAATATGGATTGAATGAAACCCTTCAACCAAAACCAATAAGGATGACATAGAGACTTCATGGATTCTAGCACTTAGAATGATCAATGAAACTGTGACTTCAAACATCATTGCAATGAAAACCACACCAACCATCCATTCCAGAGAAATATCACAATTGTACATAGTTGCTAGTCTTAAGAAAATCACAGACTCATACATCACCGAGCCAATACCTATTTCATAACCAGAGCGGGTTCATGGATGGAAAAAAAGACATACCTATAACCAAAATCCTTAAAAACACGAGCTTGGTCAAGCGGTTCTTCCCTTGCCTGAAAATCGGAGATTAACCATAGCGAAACACAATTGAACAATATCCAAGCTAGGGTGATGGCTAGTGGAAGAGGTATGGAGTGACATGCAGTAAATGCATGTCACTTCCATCCTTTACTCCTTCAATCACTTAGTACGTGCCAACCAACCATTCAATTAAACCATGGATCAAAACCAACATGCAAAATGTGCCACCCTATGTCACATTAACCATTGCCTACCATAATGCATATCAAATGTTTTTTCATATAATCCAATAAATCATATAGCCACTAACCCTGTTAGCTAGGACTAACAATAATACATTTAATTCAATGCATGTAGTGTAGCATAGTAGCATAGTAGAATAGTTTAATTTCTTCTTTAGATTTTTCCATAGGTCTACTTTCACTTGCTCTTATTTCATGTTACTAACATGTGGATCTTGTGTTGGTGTAACATGTAATAGATCATGGCGCTAAATAGAAATGTTATAACAATGGATATAATCCATTCACGCAATATGGAATTTAGAGCTTAGAGCAATTAGAAACAAGACATAATACGCATTATCCATCTGCTATTATGTCGCAAATAAAACCAATATTTCATCAACCATGTAGAACCCTATAAGAAATGTTAAAAAACAACATAAACATCAAATAAGAACTAGATCTTATCTTCCAATCTACAAGGGGGTCCCACCTACTAGTATTATATATATCGTTATCTTATAATAATAGGCTTTAGAAACACTTTGTGGGCAAAATCCGCGTTGCTATTTTTATCGTCAATAAGTCTGAGGTAGCAAGTCTGAGGTTGGAAAGGAAGGTCAAAGGTGAAAGTCTCGAAGTTATAGAAAATGTGAGTAACCTTAGTTTCTAAGGTATCCATGGGTTGCAGGTCACAAGGGCATGAATGTACGTGGGCTGGAGTGGAGAAAAGCATGGATATCCGCATGTAGTAGTGAAGGAAGTCACAAATCTATGAAAATGTTGTGAAAGGGTGTGAAGAGATGCTTGTACCATATTTTTGATGCCCATGTTGGTTTACTTATCTATTATCTGATATAGCAGAGTGTCTATAGGATTAGAGGTATTTTCTTTATGTGTGTTTATCATGGATGATATGGCACATGCTTAAGGCATCTTTTGGAGGCCCTTTTGGCATATGGTTTCTTATTTTTTGGTGTCATTGATACATGCTTGAGACATATCCTTGGTATATTTTATATGGTTGTTAGCGTTCATTGTTAGAGGCACATATTTGTGAGTGGCATATATTTAAGGCATATCCTATGGTATATCGTATGATACATGTTTGAGGTACATTGTGGTACATGGTTTGGATACTTGATGTTGATATGGTCTATATGAGTAGATATGATTGATATATACTTACATATACAGTGACAGGGACAATGACAAACCAGTTACAAGTTGATGTGATAGTGGTAGGTTACATGTTGATGATCAGTTACAGGTTGATGTGGCAGTAACAGGTTGATGTGACAGTGGTAGGTTACATGTTGATGATCAGTTACAGGTTGATGTGGCAGTGACAAGTTACATGTTGATGATCAATTTTCTATAGAAGGAAAACCCTCATATGAACAACACTAGGGTTCAACGTGCATGCAGAGCTAACCGTCTAAAGTCTCCTACTTTTAACAACTACCCCGACAATACCCCACATTCATGCATAAAATACAAAGTATAAGGATCTGGTAAATCTACCTTAAACTCTATGTCCGGTGTCGATCTTTTTGCATTTGGTTGTTCCTCAACTGCAAATCCCCTCCCAAGGCCGACCTTCATTCACCAAAAAACAAACAAGAAACTATGAACATGCATCTTATATATGAATAAGTGGGTTAGATGTCATAATAAAATGTAAATCAAACATAAATATTGAACACATCATATGGCAGGATGGAAAAAATACTTCTTTATATTAATCTCACAAAGTCACTTACAATGAGATCGATGACTGCTCCTCGAACCTGGTCTGGTCTCCTCTTCACCAAGCTCCAACTGCTTCCACGTATCTTCCTCCTCTCACACTTCTCTCTAGAGAAAATGACATAGGCTTATGAATGAGGAAAAAGGAAAGAATAGGGAATTCTGGCTCAAAACTCACAATGTGTATGCAAATTCTTGGGGCAAGGGGGGAAAGTGAAATGGGTAGAGTTTCATTGTTCTCATGCTTCTCCTTGGAATGAGACCCCAAAACCTCATTTTATATGACAAAAGGATGGTTATTCAGTTGGGTGACGGGCTATAGGTGGTGGAACAGTTGGGAAACTACTTAATAGCCCGTAATCTCAACGAATTCCTTGCAACTTTTTAATTTTTGCAATTTTTGTGGGCATACGTGGGCCGTAATGGTGCAGCTAGCATATGTACATGGGTAGTAATGGTGCATCTAGTGTACATATGTGGGAATTAGTGGTACAGGGCACATACATCTTCAAAAATAGTGTTTTTAAGAAGAGTTGGTCAGTGATGGCTTGGAAAAAATAGCAAGTAAGATGGCCTGATGCTAGGTATGCATGTATGGTGCAATTTAGAGTTATAATAGATGATCCCTAATGTGTGAGGTTAGAAGAGCATATGATGGATGAAATACATTAAAAATATTCCCCAATGTACGAATCGAGTGAGCCCAGGACTAGAGTTCGGGAGGTGCCATCTGCAAAAAACAATAATTTTCTCACCGAGGTAGGCATACCCATGCTCAAGATGAAATAAATCACGGCTTCCAATCAAATACACTGCAGATCCATGTAATATAACTATATAAATTGTATTCGCGATCAATACACAACGGATCTACAGCTCAAAATCAAAGATATACATGTATAGTATCCATCTTCAAGAAGTCAATGACGCATGATGTCTAGAGATGAGGCCTTTAGAGCTCGAGAAACAACTTCAAGATCTTCACAACACAGGTAGTAGTGTAGTGTGAATGTATGACTTCACTACCCAGAGGTCTTCGATGGCTCATCAGGAACAGACAAGAGGATCTCGGTGATCAAGCAGAAAACTTTAGTGATTTTGAACAAGGACTTGATTGGAATTTCGGGATGGCCGAACATGAGGGAAAGAGACAAACTGCAGAAGGGCCGACTCAAGCTGAGTAAAAACTTCCCTTGGACAATAGCATGACAGATGATCAGACTTAGGCAGCATGACATTAACATAAGTTCACGATGCAGGAGGAAACACAAACTCTCCATATGTTTGGAAGAATAACCAAACGGAGGAGGACACAACTCTATGTTATGAGAATAGCTTCCTAAGGTCATATTAAATCCCAAATATTGATGAACAAACGAAAGGATGTGCTTTGTCCAAGGGAAACTCATTTTGCTGCCATAAAAAAAAAATACTTTTCCCATCCTCTTTTTGGGGTATATTTGATTTTTTTGTCTTTTTCAATATTTTGAAAGAGCTTTAAAAAGAATAAAAGAATGCTACATTACAAAGGAGGAACGAGTGTCATAGACATACTAGTTCCAAGCACAATGAACAAACTAATGCTCATAGCAAGGAGACATGTGTAGGAAAAGGACACTCAAGGAAAATTCCTCCATGGGTCAAGGTGTCAAGTCACAGAGGCAAAGTGCTACAAGGCTTGCGTATAAGGCATGCTTCAAAGGTTCAGTTGAGAGCAACATGGAGGCAACATTAGGAAAAATACATAGAGATGCAAGTGCGATTAGCAGGACATGATGAAACCCCCTTTAATGTATTTTTCACGAGCCTAGAGAAGGTAAGATCGGTGGTTTTTCATTTTTAGAGAGTCTAAAAAAGCATAAAATAAGACTCCACTGGGGTACCTTTTTCAAAGGTAGTATAGTCGGCTCAAAAAAGGGATAAACTAGCACCAAAAATATGTCTATTCAAAACCATTTTAACGAGTGTGACACAGACAATATCACTTGACAATCTTTTCAATTTTAAGGAGTTTGCAAATAGCTTAACTATGGACTCACTGTCTTTTTCTAGATTTAGTCTCCTTAGCCCGAAAAAGTAAAATTTACTTAGGAGAACTCTCCCAGTGAGATGAATCTCCTGAGGTGTACCTTTTTCCTCCTTAATCTACAGGCCAGAAAAAGGGGTAAACTCATGCCATTAGATGTTTTTCTTGGCCAATTTATCAAGTGTGAAAGAACAAGGTCACTCGACGATCATTCAATTTTAAGGAGTCTGAAAAGAGCTTAACTATGGACTCTGTAAGGGATGTTCTTCTGGACCAGTTTATTGAGTGTGAAAGAACAAGGTCACTTGACTATCTTTTCAATTTTAGGGAGTCTGAAAAGAGCTTAACTATGGACTCCGTGGAGGTTCTTTTTTCGTAAATTTAGTCCCTCAGGCCCGAAAAAGTGTTAAAATTATACCTGAGAATACTCTTCTAGAAAATCGAAGGTCCTAGAGTATACCTTTGTTCATATAATTGACCATCCAGATCAAAAAGGGGTAAACTACCACTGGACAAATGTGCCTTCAAATTTTAGTTTGGCGAGCATGAAGGACAACAAGATCGCTCGTCAATCTTTTCATGTTTAGAGAGTCTAAAAAGGGTTTAAAGAATACTCTAGGGGGCTACGAATCATGTACAAAAATGGTTCAGGTAGAGCCCACTTCTAGGCTCAGAACAAGATTCTCTTCGATAGTCAACTTGGAAAGTCTCCCAAAAGGGAAGAAAACACAAAACACGGTGTAAGTCTTCCCACGATATAGAAACCGTATTCATGGCTTCAAGGATAGCCTCATCAGAAGACAATTGAATATCCGAGAAATCACACAAAATAGGGTCAATAGTCCCAAAGGGTGAAGTAAACTGACCATATTCCATATGACAATGGAGGCTCTGGCCAGGACTAGCAGATTCTATCAAAAAGGAATCACAAGGATGAGGGCTTGAGGATCTACAAACAACGAGATCGGACTCAGAAGGAGACTCAAGATCACTTGGACCTAGAGGGGGAAGCAAGGGTTCCCATGCCCCCATTGGATAAACAAATGTTTCAATTACTGAGACCAAGTCTCGAGAAGGAAAACATGATTGTATAGGTTCCTACTCAGAAGCAATTGAACACTGAGGATAAGATGCCACATAATTAACCCATGGCGGGGTAGAGTCTACACAAACACTAGGAAGATATAAAGGGGCAACCTGAACTAATGCTGAATTAGGATGGTGAATATCAGATGCTAGTTGGTCGATAGTGAAAATACTTCCATTGTGAGGGAAATGCATCACCCGGAAGAGTTCAGACACCACAACGTTCATAGCATATACATAATCACGTCCGAGAAGCATATTGAAATCTAACAGGCCTTGCACCACTATGACATTGACAAGGACAATATTCCCACCTAATGAGATAGGAAAATGAGGAAGAACCCCCACATATTCGCTAGGACGTCTGTCAAAAGCCAACAGCTCATGTGAAGAAGACACAATCTCGGGAGATCCTAAGACTTTCCAAACCAATGAGGATAAAATACTGTAAAGGCTCCTTCATCCACAATACATCGATAAATGTTTTTTGAATTAACTTCAACCCTTATTTGAAAATGTGCAGAAGAAGGAAGACGAGGCTCAAAAAGATCATTCCAACCAAGGGAAACCATCCTAGGGCTTGGAGGGGGTTTTCATGAAGTGAGCGGAATGCCCCCTTGTTCTGAAAGTATTGAACTAGAAATACTAAAAACATAGTCGGTAGACACATCACTCTCCAAGAGAAGAGTGGGATCAGTCAAAGATTTCAACAATGTGACCACTTTGGTAAACTCGACACTCTCCAAGAGAAGAGTGGGATCAGTCAAAGACTGCATCGGCATGATTACTTTCTCAACCAATGGCTAAATAGGCTACGAGACTACATGGTCTAAAGGCACCTCACCCCCCAAAAGAGGAGTGGGATCAACCGATGACTGCATTGGCATGACCACTTTCTCAACCAATGGATGAATAGGCTGCGAAGAAACCTCAGAAGACTCAAATCAGAAGAGCTTACAGACAGGGACCACAATGTTTGTACCTATGGAATGACAGGGCAGAAATGAGTAAGTTGATCTTCCTTGCAAAGCTTATAAGGGAACTTAGGCTTACGTCCTATCCATATAGGTTTCTCAACATAATCAATTACCCTAGAATGAATAGAAGTGGTTGGTTTCACATCTCCAACATGACTTGTAGAGGTTGGTGATGGGTCAATAACATGACTCGCAGAGGCTACAGACCTATTTCCAGTATGACTAGCAGTGACTGGAACTTTTCTCCCAACATGAATTACAGAGGCTGGG
>SNQJ01S0014197.1:0-16216 GCA_010110895.2 Picea sitchensis
TCTAGGGTGTGGTAAAAAAAAAATTGCCGTTGCCTTCGTGCCCTTAATTATTCAGAACAAAAAAAAAATTGGCTTCGCCCATGGCCGCATCAATGTGGTTGTTACAATTTCCCACAGGTTTTTCTTCAATCATAAATAATATATTAACGAAGAAAGGTGAATTTGGTGGGGTAAAATCACATGATTGTCATACCTTCATTAAGGTAATAATTTTGTTATACATATTTATATATTGTCCTTATACATCTTTTAATTTTTTTATTTTTATTTTCTACTTTGGTCGAAACAAATAATGATTCTTTTTTTTTGTTACAGTATGTCCTACCGCTATCTCTCCCAAACGAATTTGAAAACAAGATAAAAAAGTTACATATGATCTTGGAAAATACATGAGGTGAGTAGTTTAGATTTATATGCAAAATGTTCTTTCAATTTGTTCTTGTATTTAATGACATTTGTTTTACTTGTAATGTAATATATATTATGTTATGTTGAAACATGTTATTTTCTTGTGTCATTATCTCATGTAGATGGTTTTCATTGAAATAAATCCATGAATATTATATAAAGTATTGGAAGAGAGACATTCCTCGGCTAATGTGTGAAATGCAAAAGTATTTACCTCCAACATTTTTCAATGCATAAGAACACTACCTCATACACCAAGTTGAGGAGATTGAAAAGTCTGGACCTACACACACAATCTCAATGTGGATGGTGGAGATGCACTTGAATTCATTGAAGGATTTGGTTAGACAAAGAGCACGTCCTGAGGGTTCTATGGTAGAGGGATATATGGTATATCAATCCATGGTGTATATTAGTCAGTATATTCCTTAATTAGCAGTGCCAACTATGCATGCAGTAGATTTCATTTGGGATGTGAACTCCATCAAAAAATTTGAAGATCAGGAGCACCTATTGGGGAAAGGTAGAATGAAAAAAATGACACGTAATATATTAATAATTATGGAGATTTATATTAATACATATATTTTTTGGTTTTTTGTGTATATGATCATACTAATTAATATATTAATATATTTTATTTCATCAATTATTAATATTTACCATGGTTATAACTAATATTTAATATTGGTGAATTGTGATTTTTTTATTCAGTTGTTCAAGATTGGGATGCACTACATTTATACATTGCAAACAATCTTGACTGGATGAATGTATGGATTGAAATATTTAAACAACATCATGGTGGTAGGTTATCATGGCAACGACTGTATGAATTCGTTAGAGAAGCTCTTCATAACAGAGATGTCAATGTTACGCAAAGAGAAATTGATATAACATATGGTTTGAGAGATGGACAAGCATGAAAATTCACCCATTTTATTCAGTTATTTTATATTATATGAATGTGACTACGTGTACTGTCTTTTTCATATACTTTCCAAGCTATATAAATATGTTAATTTATTAATTAAAAATGCATAATTTACTTATCTCGCATATTGCAGTTGAAACACCACAAGGATATGTGGTGCAATGGTCGTAAATTTCACATCAAACAGTTGGATGAAACCAGGAAAACTTCTGATAGTGGGATAACTACAGTATTCCAGGTCACTAATGTTTCCTCTAGGAGTGAAAAACATCCTTGAGAAACTAAAAATAGATATTGTGGGTAATTGACTGATACACTTGAATGTGACTTTAATTCCTTCAAATTAGTTCAGTTCGATGACAAATGGTACAGGTTACGAATCCATGAACACAATGAGGAAATAATTGTTATTCAGCATGCCAACGGGTTTTTGATGATTAAAACAATGGTGTTTGAAAGAGGACATGATCGCTATGTTTTTTCCAAGCGAATGTAAACATGTCTTTTACTCAAATGTTCCATGTGAGAGGGATTCGTCATTTGTTGTTAGATATGATCCAAGAGGAAGGCCAGTTAAGTATACTCATGTACAGGAAGAAGATGATATTGAAGAAGAAGAAGACTCACCATATTAGACAGAGACAAAAGATCATGCAGGGTCGACAAACGAAGAATATGAAGAATATCATGATCCAGGCGTAGGAGACAATGCAATTCTTGATGATGATGTCGATGAAAATATGATCGAAAATGACATTGATGACGATGATGATATCATCAATCCTTTCAACATCATTTCTGAATCGGATGATGATACATATGTGGAGTTCAATGAAGAATAAGATATAGAATAAGGATGATACAGATGTTGAGTTGGATCAGGTACATGAATATATTTTAATTTGTATGAATTATTCTCTTAAAATAATTTACTTATGTCATGGGTTAAATACATGTTTTTAAGTTTTATGCGAAGTTTTTATATCCTATGTTACATGTTGTTTAATGATTATGTGAAACATGAAAATAGTCGACAACATAATTTAGTACGTCGTAAACTAAAAATATCATTTACAAACACACAATTTCATTACCTTCATTAATTTTTGTTTTGGTAGTTTCTATGCATGAATTTTACTGTGTTGCTTTAGATTATTTTCTATTTTATAGATTGGGTATTGGGGAATTGAGAGTGATGTGAGGGGGAGGGGAGGGGCCATATGAGCTTCCACATTCACATGGTTGGCCTTGTTCAGTAGAGGATAAAGTATTCTTGAAACCAAGAGAATCTCATTCATTTTTATACCATCATGATCGTAAATGTCATCATTGTTGTCATAGTATTGCATCAACGAAATTTCGATGAATGTGTTTGGCATTTCTATAGAATCTTCGTTGAAACATTTTGAAAACATGGGACTTTGTCCCATGAGTTATGTCGCAAGAAGAACGTGTTAGATGAGATTTCCTATTTAAATAATGATTACGTACTAAAATATTGTACCAAAAACGTACTTAGATAAGAGAAAAAAGCAAACACAACAAATAATTGATGATCAAGCACTTGTGCAATTTATCAAGTTCTTGTTTATCAAAATTATTGCATATAATATGCGGGAACGTACATTTCCAAACTCAAATATGACTCACACACACACTCTATATATATCCGATCTCAGCCTCGTTTCATTTGAACTTTCTCATATTAATGTCATGCATGGAACTCCCAACAATGTACCCATCGTGATGGTCGTTCTCTTTATTTTCATCGCCTATGTTGTACAAAACCAACATCATGCCAATTAGGCTCGTGGGTTTAGTGGCAAGAAGAAGTCACTAGAGGGAATTTCATATTTAAATAATGATATCGTATTAATAGTCTTTAATTTATGGAGCAAAGAAGTACTTAGATGAAAGAAAAAACAAAGACAATAAATAACTAATGAAGCTTGTGCAATTTATATCAACTAGTACTTGTTTATTGATGTTATTACATGTCCTTGTAGTAATAGATGCGAGAAAATGTGTCTTGAACGAATTTTAAAATAACAACGAAAAAACATTGTACTAGGACTAGACATGGGTAAGAATGACATGTGAAAGGGGCCAACATTGAAATTTTTTCAAATTGTTTATGTATGCACTGAAATTTGACATCAATAGACTATTTGCATGCCTTAATGATATGGGAGAGTTTTTGGACTCAAATTTGACTCACACACCCACTTGTTTCCATCATCAATTCATCATGTAAACCATAAAACCTATTTTTTCTTCAAAGTACACAAACTGGTTGACACAAGTTTTAAATTTGCATCACCCTTTCTTCATTTTTATTTCAGGTTCTACATTGTATATAGAATGTGTCTCTATCATAGTTGTGATGAAAAATCCCTCTTTTCATTCATTGTTTAATCAACACCATAAAAATATGCATGTCGAGATGGTGTTGTATCAATGTCACTAAGTATTGCATGCGTCGATGGCATCATTATGGTGTCATGGTAGTGTCAAATTTAAATATCCTTATGGTTTCATGGTAGTGCCAGATTTAAATATGCATGAACTAATGATATGGGAGGGTTTCCAATCTCAAAGATGACTCACACACCCACTCTATATATCTGATCACGTCCTCGTTTCATTCGAACTTTCTCAGATTAATGTCTTGTTGCATGGAAATCCCAACAATATACCCATCGTCATGGTCGTGCTCTTTATTTTCATCGCGTATGTTGTATAAAACTATCATCATGCCAATTAGGCCCATGTGTTTGGTGGAAAGAATAAGACGCTCGAGGGAATTTCATGTATATGTTTATAGCGGAGGTCGTTAGCAAAGGTGGGTGGCCAGAGGTTTTTGTAGCAGTGCACCTATAAGGGAAATATGCCCCAGTGTGCACACAATACTAACACCCCATTGCTTGAAAATTAAAATGCACCTTTATCCGTTATAAACAAAAAATAAAAACACCAAACAAAATAGCCGAGTGTATGTGAATATAACACCCTAATGTTTATCGAATGTTTATCGAGTACATCAAAATAGAATAAAAAATAAAAAATAAATACCAAACCAATTTTCATTATAACCATAACAATGCATCTTCCTTGACACCTCGTGACCAATGCATTATACAACACAATACACCACCTAACATAATGCGTGATGCACCACTCAATATGTTTTTTTTGTGTAATATATCATTCTATTTTCTTTTGTATATCACTTATGTTGTTTACATTCTCTTTAAAAAAACATATGTTGATCTAGTTGGGATTTTAGGTTGTTGAAAAACCATATGTCAATCTAGTTACTTGCAGCGACTTACATTCATCGTAAACGGATTTAATGAAACAATGAGTATCGATTAACTATTTTAAAAAAAATTAAGCATAATTTTTGTTTAAATAAAATAAGTTTTTATAATCTAATTTTAGTTGTTAACTTTAAAAAATATTAAGTGTAATTTTTGATTAAATAACATAATTTTTTTTATAATATCTAATTTTATAGTGGATTTTTTATATTATAATTATATATTAATTAAAAGATAAGTGTAAATTAATGATCCCTTACAACATAAAAGAAAAAAAAATCTTAATTATAAAAATATTTTATATAAACTATTTTTATAATCAAATTTTAATTTAATTTTAGTTGTTAACTTTAAAAAATATTAACTGTAATTTTTGTTTAAATAACATTTTTTTTTTTATAATATCTAATTTTATAGTGGATTTTTTATATTATAATTATATATTAATTAAAAGATAAGTGTAAATTAATGATCCCTTACAACATAAGAAAAAAAAAAATCTTAATTATAAAAATATTTTATATAAACTATTTTTATAATCAAATTTTAATTTAATAGTGGAGTGTTTTATGTTACATTTATATATTAATAAAAAAAATAAGTAAAAAATAAGTGTAAATTAATGATAAAAAATAACTATCTCTTAATTATAAATATATTTTGAAATATCTAGACAATAAATGATATATAATGTAAAAATATATAGAAATTTGAATAATTTTTGGATTATAGAATTTTCTTTTATGTATTTAAATATTTTATATTATATTGATTTTGATTAAAATCTTTTATTATAAAAAAAATTAGTCTAAAAGTTTTATGATTTGGTTATTTTTGGGATATTATCTGTTTTATTTTGTCAAATCTGTAAAATGGAATGTCTCATGGATTTTTAAACATGTTGAATCTATTTATACATTAAAAATACAATTTAAAGCACACAAAATTGTTATTTTACCCACATTTTATATAGACAAAAATACCAAAGAATAGAATGTTTAAACAATGCTTTATAAAAAAAAATTAAATCATTAATTTACAATTTATTTATAGCTTTGTGATTTAAAAATTATAAAAAAAAAGATTAAATTTACAAAGGATTAAATTTACATTTTTATAATATTGATGTAATGGATGGATTTTAAAAACATTAAATTTCTTTGATCACAAGTGAAATTTAGTCACAAGTCATGTGATGATCTTGGAGTATCAAATTTATAACCAAATATATATGAAAAGAAATAAAAAAAATAGATATTTTATTTAGCATTTAACTCAAGCTTATTTGAATTTGTTTATGACTTGGATGAGCACAAACCAAATGTTTTAATGTGAACTAACGCTAAGGGCCTTTTTACTTTATCGTCTATTGGTCGTCAATATCAGCCTTCAACAAGGATATGTTGGAAACATGCCAATGAATTTCCTTATGCAGTCACATGCGCATGCATGCAGCTATGTTAATGTGCATGCATGCAATCTATTTATAAATTGTCCATGTAACTATGTGATCTATTCATGATCAGTCTATGTAACTGAGTGATAGATGTTATATATACGACCATACCCATAGAAATGTGAGTGCAATGTGTAGTGAGTGTGTGAGAGCAAGACGCAATACTGAGGTGTTGTATGTATGAGAGGAGAGAATGGTTGTATACCTAGGTTGGCTATTGTAATTCTCCCTTGAATAAAAAAATATTGATTATCATTTTCGTGTTTTTTTCCCTCATTGGGTTTCCACATAAATCACTATGTCAATTGTGTGTTTGTTGTTCAAGGTTCAATTGTGTGTTTGATCTTGCTTGTTTATGCTATGTTTTGCTTCTGCTTCCTAGCAAGTCGTATCAGAGCTTAAAGTTGAAGGAGCATAGAGCGAATGAGAAAAGAATATGGTCATTGGATTGAAGAGCCTCGTTTATTAGAAGTTGTGATTTTCTTTTGGAAGGTTGTTTCTGCTAATGGAAAAAGTGTAGAGTTCCAAGTTTGAGGTGTAAAAGTTCAATGGTAAGAATAGCTTTGCTCTATGGAAGCTCAAGATGCAATATTTGCTTATGCAACAAGGATTGCAAAAGGCCTTGGCTGGAAACTCAAAGAAATCGGCAAGCATGACAGACGAGGACTAGGAGGATCTGGATGCAAGAGCCCTTAGTAATATTTGTTTATGTCTCGCAGATGAGGTGTTGTTTAACCTCATTGAAGAGACGACAACAACAGGTTTGTGGACCAAACTGGAGAGTCTCTATATGAAAAAGAACTTGTCAAACATAATCTTCTTGAAGATGCAATTGTAGAGCTTGCGGATGTAATATGATACGTAAATTATTGATCACTTGAATGTATATTCTGATTTTTCAATTAACCAATATGGAAGTAAAGTTCGAAGATGAGGACGAGGAAGTTATGATATTTTGTTCGTTTCCTGAGTCTTGGGATCCTCTGGTCACAACTGTGTGGTTTAACACAACAGATGCCATTGATTATAACAATGTTGTGGGAGCTTTGTTGTCTGAGGAGATAAGGAAAACATCTGGTAAAGAAACTTCAACATCAAACGCAATGGTGGTCAGAAGTTGATCTACAAAAGGAGGGAAAGATCAGAAAGGTACAGCCGGGTCTAAGTCAAAAGACAATAAGGGTAAGGCAAGTTTTGTGGAAAATCTGGGAATCTCAAGAAGAATTGTTGGAAAAGACAACAAGCATCCAAAGAGGACTCCACAAAAGAAGCAAATTAAGCTACAGGTATGGTTGATGAATTTTTGTGTGTCTGTTGTGTCTCTCAACCTGTGTTCACATAGAAGGTGCAGGGCGGTGATGGTTGAGTCATCGTGAAATAATAATAAAAATAAATAAAATTGTATTTACCTTGGAGTTGTAGAAATTATTGATTGCATGTAAATGGGCATGTCTCTAAGACCTGGATAGGCATGGGTACCCCTGGTTTATCAGGTCACCTATGAAAAGTCTAGACATAGATTTAGGTAGATTGAATATGTGGGGGGGCATATATGTTGGGTTAACCTTGACTTGGTGAAAGAGTTAATGAGTTAAATATGTTTTTAGGTCAAAGAAGGTGGTTTTTTGGGTCCATATGTTTTGGGTATCCCATGGTATTGTGTCCATGGATTTCATGTAATGAAGCCTATAAGAGGCTTGGTGAACTCCATTGTGAATGGGCCTCGAGGTAAGCGGTGAAGGCTTCCTTGGCCGGTTTGGCTGGATTTGGTCAAAGTTGTTCGAATGCAAAGTTTGAGGTGGAGCAGTGTGTCTAGTTTATAAAGGTGGGTCTGTAGAAAGGTTGATGTGTTGGAAGGTCAATCAAGTGTTTGAGAATATATGATGAAGGTAAGTTGATATCCATGGAACTTGAAAAGTATTGCAAGGAAGTTGGGATCGAATAGGCATGTTTAGTAATGCCAAGTTGCAACAATAGTTGTGGACAGAAGAGGTTGTGTTATCTAGTAACTCGATCACCATCAGTTGCAACAGACAGGAAGATTCAGGAATAGGTATGAACAGGTCATCTGGTAATCACTCAAATGTGAAATTATTCGGTTGTGATGCTTATGGTTTTTTATCAGCTTTGTAAGTAGGACTCAGATCAAACAGGTAGATCTTAGATATGGTGATGATGTTAAGGGGTACAGATTGTGGGATCCTACTATCCATAGAATCATCATGGACAGAGATGTAGTGTTTGATGAATCTCGTTTTACAAAATCAAACATACTAAAATATGAAAGGTTCAAAGCATGGTTGGTAGAACAAAGGTATTTGGAAGGTATTGATTTCCATGAAAGTTTTTCACCGGTTGTTAACAACTTGTTTCTATTCATGTTGTGTTAGCATTGGTTGTGGTAGTACAACTAGATGTTAAAATTGTTTTACATGGAGTTTTTTGGATAAGGGGATGTATATGGACCAACCAAAACGGTTAATTCAGAGTCACAATAGAAGATTTGTTTACAAACTCAAAAATCATTGTATGGCCTGAAGCATGCTAGGCAAATGGTACAAGATGTTTGATTCCTTCATGGTGAGACAAATTTTACAAGAAGTGAGTATAATCATTGTGTTTATGGTATATTCATTATCTTGGTGTTATATGTTATGCTCGTTGCAAGCACAAGCATGGTTGAGATCAACAGGTTGGCTCAGTTGGTTATGACGTTTGTTATGGAGGATCTGGGAGTAGCAAAATAAATCTTGGGCATGTAAATACACAGAGAGAGGAAATATGGTAAGCTTGGTTATCACAACAGAAGTATGTGGCGAAGATACTTAGGAAATTCAGTATGAATAATTTGAAACTGGTAAAATCTATTTGGATTTCCATTGTAATTTCTCTTCAGTTTATGTCCTACTTGATGAAGAAGAAAAGGGTTATATGTCTCGAGTATTATATGCTAGTAGGAAGTTTGATGATTGCGATGGAGAAATGGTCAACATTTCACATGCATTAGGTGTTGTCAGTAAACACATGACGAAACTATGTGAAGAACATGGAAATGGGTGCTTCAAACATAGAAGCACAAGTATCACCTACAATGGTTGCAGTGATTTGGTATGTGGTTATGATTCATGATATTTGGACAAGTGCATCGGTCTATTAGACAGGTTACTGATGGAGACAGAATGGTCCATGCTAGAGTGGATGGTGCAGGAATGTTCACGTAACAATATTGTCAGAGAAGTTGTGGAGCTGTGATGGTGTTTGGCTTATCTTGGCTTGCAGAAAAGGTGATGAATTAATTAAGGGCATGATATATCAAGTAAATTGTTGTCAAGGTGGAGATTCTTGGAAACATGACAACGAATTTCCTCATGTAGTCACATGCACATGCATGCAGCTATGTTAATGCGCATGCATGCAATCTATTTATGAATTGTTCATGTAACTATGTGATCTATTCATGATCATTATGTGTAACTGAGTGATAGATATTATATATACGAGCATACCCATAGAAATGTGAGTGCAATGTGTAGTGAGTGTGTGAGAGAAATACGCAATACTGAGGTGTTGTGTGTATGAGAAGAGAGCATGATTGTTTGCCCGATTATCATTGCAGTGATTTTTTCCCTAATAGGATTTCCACATAAATCACTGTATCAATTGTGTCCAAAACGTTGAATTTATGTTTAATTAAAATGCTTACAGGTTGGACATTGGATAAAATATAACTTGACATGCACACGTGCAGACCGATTGCATTTATCGTGGCCATAATATGCGGCACCCATTGCTCTCTACATACATTTAATTTATCCACATTTTATATTTTTTCCCTATTTTGTTTTCACTAGTTTTGTGAGAAATTTAGAAAATAGATGGAATTGTATGTATGAGTTTTGTAAAAAATCTGGTGAACAATTTAGAAAAATAAATGAATTTGTAGATTTCATGGTTTAGATTATATATACCCAGCGTCCTTGAAGTTTTTAGAGGATTAATAACTGACAAAAAAAAACGTCAAACACATATAACGTTCTCTTGTTTCCCTTGTTGTTGCTGCGATGGCTTCTCCTGTCACTCTCAATCTGACTACCGCTAAACTTTACCCAAAGCTCCTCCTCTTGAAAGCCACATTTATTAATCATTTAATGTGTGGCGTGTAAGAATATCTTGAGCATAAGCAGTACACCAAATTTGAAGGACAATGGTCTATGTGACATTAGTTATTTGACCTCATATTTCTCTCAACCTTCACCAAACTATGATATTTATTTAAATCGCCGATCTCTAGAATCTATAACGATGGGCAAACATTTATTATTTATTCGTATATAATATATCAACTCTGAGTTCACCTTTAGCATAAAATCATGAGAAAACACGAACAACAGTCAATTGCTTCTTCTTTCAGTGCACGGAAGCTTGAATTTATTGTCACAATATTGTTCTCTCCGTCACTGCAACACGAAATTGAGGAAAACAGATGAAAGCAATTAGGTAGCAGGATTGGTTGATATACCTACCGGGCCCCTGCAACAAAAAGCAAACGGTGATTGCTAATTTATACGCTGCAGCGACGTGGAAAATTATTAATTTCTTTACTAAGACATTATATGTACTGTAATCATACACCACGTCTGTTTTAATGGAATAGCCGCTACATTCGGGGGGTTGGTGGTGAACAATCTGTGTTGCGTGATATGTTGAAGGGGAAAATGCTCAGCGAGTTGACATTCCATTACTATATTGCTCTTCAAACATACTTTCATGTCCTAACTTATGGCTCTCGTGAGATCATCGTTTGCTACAAGCAACAGACTAATGATGTTGGTGCAAATCAGAAGCAATTCGTTGGTCATTGAAATTTTCTCACCATAATACATTCATGTCCTTTTCAATTCAAAATTGTCTCATCAATTCGGTATATAATTAGTAAGAGAGTCTTGTAAAAGCCCATGCTACACGTCTTATAATGTCATTTTCATTATCAGGGACTGGTTTACTGGCGAGTATGACATTTATTTGTTTGTCATGCCAGCAGTGTTTAAGTTTTCGGGATTTAGACTTTAATATGGGCATAATATATTTTTCATTTAATAGCATTTTCAGTTATTTTAAGGACTTTTAATGCTCCATGGAGTGATGGATTTGTAATATTTCATACAGTCCTAGTTTCTCATTAGTTGATGTTTAAGATGCCAATATGATGTGTGGTATAACGGGTTGCTGTTTGAATTGAATTAGGTTAAGAACTTTTTATTGATATACACTTATTCGTTATATTTATGTAGCTTTAATTATTAATACAGACTAAAAAATTGGCAGCGCGGCTGGCAGACTGGACAACCCAGCTCTCACTCTCTCTGGCGAGAGATAGGTCCTGTAGACGAGCAATTTTATTACTCCACTTGCTCATGTTTAGTAGCGACACTTGTAGGTTGAATATTCTCCGAGATACGACACGCTCGTTTCTATATTTGCATGATGATTAGGTCACTCTAGCACTATCGAATCTTTTCAATCAGATCTACCAGGAAAGACGGGACCAGACAAAGTAGTATATTGTAAGCCAAAGTAGTATTAAAAGAATCTAGTTCGGAAGCAAGTCTAGATAACCAAGGTAGGGATGACTGCGCAAAAGAAAAAGGAAAGAGGTTTGCTTCGAACAAGACAAACTCAAGCTTTGATTGGTTTGATGAAGGAAAGTTTGTTTCACTCGGGATTCGGGCCTGTTTTTATGGATACGCGCAAAAGCTTTTCGGGCCTGTTTTTATGGTATTTGTCATGAATAATCTTTATGGGAGTCTCAATTCCTAAATTATGGAAACGCTCATATGGAAATTATGGAAATTATGGAAATTATGGAAACGCCTCGCCATGATGATTATGACATCAAAATTATGACCTAGAGGCGGCTTCTATCTGCAGAGAGATTATGACATCAAAATTACTCATGCTCAGTATGCACTTATGTATTCTTAGTAGCTTGACATAAACCAAATGTCACTGGATGGTATCTCGTTCGTGTGGAGACTAACGACGAAATATAATGAATGTTAGTAATGTGAGCAGCAGTAGGGAGAGTCTGAGGGGGCTCAGGAAGAGATGTGTGGCATACTGCGGCTAATGTTTGGTGGAATTGAGGTAGAGCTGGGCAATGATGAGTGTAATGGTCGTATTCTGAGCATATGGCACAATCGAAATTGGTTTGTAACCCTTTTTGGCCTGTGGTCGAGGACTCCGTAGTAGCAGCTGAAGTACTAGGTGGAGTGGTAAGCAATGGGGTTGCTTTAGGGAACTGGATAAGATTGCGCAACTCAAGAAGAGTAGGACATCTATTAGTGGGGTGTACTTCTCTTTCGCATAGTGCGCAAGGAGGTTGAGCTCGGGGAGGGAGCAGAGCTATGGGCTCGTTCTTCCTTCATCTGCACCTAGTGGTGGTGGTGTTGCCTCCAGTTGGGGGTGGGGGTGGTGTGGTAGGAGCCTATACTGGGATCTGCATCGGTAGACCCTCTGTCTAAGGAGGGAGAGATGGTGTAGGAATCATAGCGGGTGGATGAAGATATCAGACAGGGATGGCGAGAACCATGTTTGGAAGGATGAGAGTAGCAGCTACCTGGAATGATTGGACTCCAGGTGGGGGGTAGAAAAAGGGGATTTGGGTAATGGCTTGGGGAACTGTCTCCCATATGGGTATTTGCCCCTGAAGGGGGGGGGGAATCCGGGATAAGTGGTGCGATGTTGTTCTCAGCGAAGTCTTGAGGTAGTGGTTCTTCGACTGGTGGAACTTTGATGTGGGGAGGGGCATCTGTGAGAGTAGTATTGTCTTCGATATCTGTTCCATTAGAGGAAACTACACACACTTGTGTTGAAAGAGCAGTGTTTAGGAGAGGTGGTGCCCCATGATAGGTCCCTAACAAGGATGGGTCCTTGAATATTCTAGGACCCATGTCGATGACCGAAAAAGTATCCGAGCTAGTGCGGACAAGGGCGAGGATGTTATCGATGTTGGCGTAATGATTAGGCTCGTAATGTGTAATTTGGTCGATGGTGACGGTTTTCTTGTTGTGGGGGAACATCATCGTACAAAACACAGAAGAGGCTACCGCCTTCATAGCATACATGTAGCTATGTCCAAACAAGATATTGTAATCAAGTGGGGTGTCGATAACTTCAATGTCAATCACGATGATTTTTCCCTGAAGTTCTACAGGGACATTTTGGAAGAGCCATTCAGGGGATGATGGTCAACCATCATAAGCTCTCAGGGTGATGGTAGATGGGACTAGATTAGGTGAGTCGAGTTTTTTCCATACTACTTTGGACATGATGCATGTGGATTCTCTTTCATCGATGATGCATTGATGAACTATGATGTTCCAGATCTTAACTGGTATCTGAAAAGCTACTAGCCGGGGAGGCGTGGTTCTTCGCTATCTAGATCAAAGGTGATGAGTCGAGTATCAGTTGGGTCGACTGTCCCCAAGGCAGAAAGCAAGGATTTGCGCTGTGATGGACAGGTTTGGAAGACCTCCAACACAAACATGGTTGCGAGAGACTGTGCTAAGTCATCGACCATGTTGTAGTTATGTGTTTCCCTAGCATGAGGGTTATGTACATTCCGTCGTAAAGGCATGCGGGATATACGAGGGTTTGGTTCAGTGTTAGGGCGAGGAATCATCAATGGTTGTCCGGTTGTAGCAGGAGTTGCTTCTGAGGTGGTTGGGGTAGAGTCAGGAGGCAGACTGTATTGACATCTGCATGTTTGCAGAAGGATCTCTTCTTCATTGGTAAGGAGGATATTGCGATTGACCGTATTTCCAGGTTGATTGGGACCTAGGTTTTGATATTGCCCCATTTGTGGTGGGGCTGAGTTTATCTCTTGTTGGGTATTCATCACACCTTGGTGTGGAATAGGGTTTTACAAAATGGTTGGGGTTGGTGGTTGCAAATAATGTTGTGGGGCCTATTGAGGGGCAGGCGAAGCTGGAGGGTGTTGCATGTTCATGGATTCTTTCATCCATTTGAAATCAACAATTTGGAAGAAGTGGTGAGTATAATGTCCATACTCACCACATAGAGCACAATGGAAGTTAGTTCTGAGATTATTGTTCTTTCCTTGTCGTTTTTTATTGTTATTGTTGCCCCCTTGGGGGTTTTGGTTTCCTTGATTCTGGTTGCCCCCAACGGGACGGTTTTGTTGGGGGCTATTTCCTCCTAGTCCCAGGTTGTTATTGTTTCAGTTTTTTCCTTTCTTTTTGGAATTATTCGGCTGATGAGCCATATTTTTCATGTTCAATTGTTCAAAATTATGAACCTGTTGAATGTGAGATGACTGAACAAAATTAACGTCGACATGTGGTTGTCCTGGTGGAGGAGAAATCGGCTGGGGAGGCCAGGGAATGGAAAATATGGATTTTTTTGTAGAGACGATCCATATGGCATATAGGAAGTTGAAGGACTTCCACTACTATTGGGGTTATATGTGGGGGTTGGGGGTGGACCCGTACTGGGTTGAGAGACCTGATGCATCTGGGGTACCGGTATGGAAGTCGCACCACTTCCCAGTATCTTTCTTCATATTTCCATTGTCCTTCTTTGTTTGCATATTAGATTGGTTTTCATGAGGTTGTCCATATTTTCTATGTCCAGAGGGCATAGTTCCACGGGTCACAATTCCACAGGGCATAGTTCGAGAGGCACTAGTTCTAGAGGGCGTAGTTCCATAGGTCATAGATCCAGAGGTCATAGTTCCAAAGCGCGTAGTACTAGAGGTCGTAGTTCTAGAGGTCATAGTTCTAGAGGCGTAGTTCCAGAGGGTGTAGTTCCACAGGTCATAGTTCCAAAGGGCGTAGTTCCAAAGGGCGTAGTTACAGAGATCATAGTTCCAAAGGCCGTAGTTCCACAGGTCACAATTCCACAGGTCATAGTTCCACAGGTCACAATTCATAGGTCATAGTTCGAGAGGGCCTAGTTCTAGAGGCCGTAGTTCCACAGGTCATAGATCCAGAGGACGTAGTTCTAAAGGTCATAGTTCCAAAGGGCGTAGTTCCATAGGGCGTAGTTCCAATGGTCATAGTTCCAAAGGCATAGTTCCAGAGGTCATAGTTCCAGAGGGCG
This sequence comes from Picea sitchensis, assembly GCA_010110895.2. Lineage (NCBI taxonomy): Eukaryota > Viridiplantae > Streptophyta > Pinopsida > Pinales > Pinaceae > Picea > Picea sitchensis. Next base: position 15,239 of record SNQJ01S0014197.1, read on the forward strand.
TAGTTCTAGAGGGCGTAGTTCTAGAGGTCATAGTTCCAAAGGGCATAGTTCCAGAGGTCATAGTTGTAGAGGGTGTAGTTCCATAGGTCATAGTTCCACAGGTCACAATTCCACAAGTCATAGTTCCAAAGGAGTAGTTCCAGAGGGCGTAGCTCCTTAGTTCATAGTTCCAGAGGGTGTAGTTCCAGAGGTCATAGATCCAAAGGGCGTAGTTACAGAGGTCACAATTCCACAGGTCATAGTTCGAGAGGGCCTAGTTCCACAGGTCACAATTTCACAAGTCATAGTTCCAGAGGGCCTAGTTCTAGAGGGCGTAGTTCCACAAGTCATAGTTCCAGAGAGCACAGTTCTAGAGGCCACAGTTCCAAAGGGAGAAGTTCCAGAGGGCATAGTTCCAGAGGTCATAGTTCCAGAGGGCGTAGTTACTACGTCCTCTGGAACTATGACCTCTAGAACTACGCCCTCTGGAATTATGACCTGTGGAGCTACACCCTCTAGAACTACACCTTTCGAACAATGACCTCTGGAACTACACCCTCTAGAACTATGACCTGTGGAACTACGCCCTCTCGAACTATGACCTCTGGAACTATGCCCTCTAGAACTACGCCCTTTGGGACAATGACCTGTGGAACTACGCCCTCTAGAACTATGACCTATGGAACTACACCCTCTGGAACTATGCCCTCTGGAACTATGACCTGTGGAACTAAGCCCTCTGGAACTACGCCCTCTGGAACTATGACCTCTAGAACTACACCCTTTGGAACTATGCCCTCTGGAACTATGACCTTTGGAACTACCCCCTATGGAACTATGACCTCTGGAACTACAACCTCTGGAACTACACCCTGTGGAACTAAGCCCTTTGAAACTATGACCTCTGGAACTACACCCTCTGGAACTACACCTCTGGAACTATGACCTTGATCCAGGTGGATATTGGTGGCCACCCACCTATTCCACTTGGCCCCCCAC
>SNQJ01S0014197.1:16226-72076 GCA_010110895.2 Picea sitchensis
TTATTTATGATTGAAGAAAAACCTGTGGGAAATTGTAACAACCACATTGATGCGGCCATGGGCGAAGCCAATTTTTTTTTTGTTCTGAATAATTAAGGGCACGAAGGCAACGGCAATTTTTTTTTTACCACACCCTAGACAACGAACAGAAACACGCAACCCAGGTAACAAGCAACTGCGACACCATGTACAAACACAAGGGAAACCAGGTAAACATGCACAAAATAACAAGGAGGACGACTACCCGCCTGACTCAACACGACCACGCCTACAAGCTAAGGGACAACATCCCCGTCCCAACATCACGGCCTAGACGAACAAAGACTAGAACCTCAAGGCGCATGGACCTAACACATGAAGGCATTCGACCCTTGCGCCAAAAGCAACTCGCATGCTCGACAACACTCACACCAAGGCACCTACTCTGACCAAGATCCCGTTCGCCACTATCCCCCCAAGGTGCACCATGATCCCTTCATTAGGAACCATGTCGTTCCCAGGTGATAGATGCGTCAATAACCTTATCACAACACACCCTATCTAGACCAAGGGATCTATATAAATCCGACGCGCTAGGAACCGAATAGAGAGAAGAAACCACACCCATACCCCAACAACATGTCGACGAAGTGCCAGAACGAAGACAAGGGATGATGCAAAACAAATTTCCGACATCATCCACGACCCAACCAATCCCCCAGTCTAACTAGTCAATGATTAAAATCTATTTTAACACGAGTTGTCATTCTAGATGGGGCACGTCTAAGTTACAATTAGTCATTAACTTAAATAACAACATTAACAATCTTAAGGTAGAGTGCTATCATTATAACGCTTATGAACAATTAAATCTCAACATGTAGTCTAGTTCTACTGACCGAACTAACAATGCTAGCTGACTACTATCATTGAGAAGGAAACTGCTTACTATTAACATCGTTGTAGCATTTTATCAAGGCAAATAACGTAGCCGTTATGTAACAATTAATATAGCAGTTAACAAGGCAATTAACATAATCAATAACATAACAATTAATTTAGCAATAACAAGATAGTTTACATGACTATTGTCATAACAAGTAATATAGAAATAACAAGGCATTTAACGTGTTATTTAACATGCAATTGATATATCAGTAACAAGGCAATTCACATGATTGTTAATGTAACAATTAATAGTACAATAACAAAGCGATTTACCTAACTGTTAACCATTTAACTCATTGTGGCATTTAATCAATAAGATTGAAGCTATTGACCATTAACATTGCTATAGAAATTGTTCCGGCTATTAATAAGGCAATTAATATAGCATTTAGTATTGCAATTAACATGGCGATTAACAGAAAAGGAAACGACTGACCATTAACCTTGCAGTAGCAATTGTTCTGGCGTTTAATATGACTAACACATAACAATGAATCTAGCAATAACAAGGAAATTAATGGACCGAAGACATCATTGCATCCATTATTGTCATTTCCAGGTTAAAGGGGTAGTCAACAATTGATGCAAACTCAAGGCCTTTCAACCGCAAACGCAGCCCACAATTGGTGGCAAATTCGGGGTGGATAACAGGAAAAACAATCATCTAAATCATGGCAATTTCGTGGTCAATTAAGGCGACAACACAATCAATTTCTAATTATCAAAAACATGGTCATTCCAGTAAGTAAAGGTATGATTTAAATGGCTAAATCGTGTGTGATTTCTACAGCATCACAGTCAATTTCTAATTATCAAAACGTGGTCACTCCAACAAGTAAAGTTTTGATTTAAATGGATAAAATCGTGGGTGATTTCTACAACAACACAGTCAACTTCTGATTATCAAAAACGTGGTCATTCCAACAAGTAAAGTTATGATTTAAATGGTTAAAATTGTGGATGATTTCTACAGCAACACAATCAACTTCTGATTATCAAAAACGTGGTCATTCCAGGAAGTAAAGTTATGATTTAAATGGATAAAATTGTGGGTGATTTCTACAGCAACACAGTCAACTACTAATTATAAAAAACGTGGTCATTCCAACAAGTAAAGTTATGATTTAAATGGAAACAATCGTGGGTGATTTCTACAGCAACACAGTCAAATTCTAATTATCAAAAATCGTGGGCGTTAACAGCCACTCAACAACCAGTTGGGAGAAATTTCATGGGTGGTCAAGTCTGGTAATACAAACCTATGTAATAAAATCGTGATGGTATAACAGTGGTAACCGTGTAGAAATAAAAATCTGTGACAGTCAAATCGTGGAAAAAAAAAACTGAGTATTAAAATCATGGAAATTAAATTCATGGTAATAGTAGGAAACGCAGACAGTGATAAACGTTTTCAAACACCTAGGATACCAATACAAAATGAAGACATGAATCAATTCGTTTTTCCATTGCCCGAATATCCATACAAAATGTAGACATGAATCAATTCATTTTTCCATTGCCAGAATACCAATACAAAATACAGACATGAATCAATTCATTTTTCCATTGCCAGAATAACAATACAAAATGCAGACATGAATCAATTCGTTTTTCCATTGCCAAAATACCAATACAAAATGCAGACATGAATCAATTTGTTTTTCCATTGCCAGAATACCAATACAAAATGAAAACAACAGTATGAGAACTGAAAGGATCCAATCAACCAAGGACAACAATGGAGGTAGACGACTGATAGGTTCGTCCTTCACTCATCATCCTTGCACAGAAGGCAGGGCATTGAGATCCATAGGTCTATTAACGTTGAAGCGACGACCGTAGATCAGACTCCTGGCCGATGACCCAGGCGAGGACTGATGAGCTAGGGATGATAGGGAAAACCACCACAATGGTCACAATCAAACACCACAAGGAGGTCAAGACATGTGGGGAAACAAAGGCCATGGGAGTCAATCAATCATTGAGCTAGGCTATGAAAGAAATTCAGTCATAAATCTAGAAAATCATTTTACTTACTCCATTAGACATGCAAATCCAAGCATAAATCCTACAACAATCTACCATACAAAAATGAAGAGAGCGTACCGTTTCCTGATTGCCCACTCTGAGTTGATGTCCCGCACACTCCGTGCAACTCTCGCTTGCCGACTGGTGAGACTTCACCGATACCTCCCAGCCAATGCTAGGGGTACTCTTCTTCCCCTTTAACCCCCCCGAGCCGCAAAGGGGCCACACACGATAACCAGAGAATTAGCTAGCTCCCAGCTCGCCTTGCAAGGCCGAGCTACCACTCCTCACCAAGATGGGTATCCCAACTCCCACAAGCTAAGTCAGTCAAGTAGAGATTTTTGCAGCGTAACGTTACGCAAACAAAAAAAGATTCTTCATCCTTCTCCTCCCTCCATTATATAGAGTTTCCCAGTCCTTTACCTTCCCAAAATCCCATTTAATTTAAAGTTTAATAAATTAAATCCTAAAAATCCTCCCCGTACAAGTGTCACCCATCCCCTTCATTCCCCCATAAATTAATTTCTTTAATTAATTAATTACCCCTATTTCGCTCACCCACCTAGAGTCACTCCTAGAATTGCTCCTAGGTGTCTCCAAAATCCATTACAGGTTTTAATGACTTTCCCCATTATTAATTTGCTAGTTCAGTTTAAAATTAGAAAGCTCTTAAATGCTAGATACCTTACTAAGTTTGACTTTCTTCTTTTTCCCTTGTGTTTCCCTTTTCTTTTTATGTTTCCCTCTTTTCCTAGTTTCCTAAATATTTTAGATTTCCCTCTTTCCCCTTTTTATTTAGAACTCAAATTGGAAGGTGTAGAAATTAACCCTTTTCTCTTTTCTTTTTTTTTCCTTTTTCTTTTTTAATTAATAAATTTTAAATTATCATAAAATAATAAAACACTTATTTCCCTTTTTAAATTTTATTCTAACATATTTTTATGAATCATTTAAATTTCTTACCGCCTTCTTGTTACAAGATTTAACGAAGATTATAATTATTATTTATGTTGTTTTTATTTTTATTTTGTATATATATATATATAAAGATAAAATTTTACCACTAGCATAATTTAGACCTAGACCTTAAATTTTCGTGCTGGGGGACATTTTATTAGGGAAATTGTTTTAAAAATTATTATCACGTTATTCTTCCTAAGGTCGTCTAGGTTCATTCATTTATCATTAACAATGTGACGTGCCCTTCAGGACGCATTAGGTGCTCCAAGGGTGCTACTCGCCTCATCCATTACCTTGCGCGACATTCCCTTCAGGACGCACCATGTGCTCCAAGGGTGCCGCTCACCTCTTGACTGACTTGGTAGACATCAAAAATCCCTGGAGTCAATACTCCACCAGGTGAACTTGTGGGAGACCAAGGGCCTCTAAGGAATAAGGCCCCCGCCTTCTTGTGCGCCCCTTAGAATCATCGTGAGTGACTGTCGTAGTCTTCCCTCACAGCATCGTGGGTCCTATCGAACTAGGTAAACGTTAACCTACAGTTCGAGCCACGGTAGGAGTGCTAGTAGGTTGTGGCAGGGCTGTTGTCCACACCTCTCCCTCAACTTCTCTGGTAGTCATGCATGACCCCTTTACTCCACATGTGAGTCTAGTCGGAAAGCTATCATGAGCCTGCATCATCAATGAACCATGTCAGAATATATCCATATCATATCATCTAATCAGATGCACTAATATCACCTATAAAACAATCAAACCCCAATGGTACACTCCCCGACTCGATCCGGAGTCTAAGGGGTTCCATCAATGCCTCTGCATCCTCGAGGTCCAAGATCCTGCACACTTAGTAAAACTGAGTCAATAGCACCTATCTATGTCAATGCAATAAAACAACAAGTCATCAACCCATAACGCCTCATAATCAAAATAAATGTTTTAATAACATAAAATCTGGATCACTTGTGAGCAAGTGTCCTCAAAGAATAAGTTTTCTCAGTGCGCAAGAGCGGGATGTTAAAGAAATTTAATTCTTTGAATGACCTATTTTACATCGTTTCTTTGTTTCTCTATTAATAACCAGGGAAGGTTATTTCAGTCTACATCATTATTTGATTGGATCACACTTTGGATTGCATGATTGGCTTCCTAAATGTCAGTACAAATTTTGACATTTTTTTCTTTATCCCTCCTACCATATATGATTCGCCATAACGTTTCTGCCACATTCTTCCCCATATGCATTGTATCAAACAAATGGGCTATTTTTATCTCCTCATAGAAGGGAAACCTCATGAATTGAGTGGAATAACATTTCATTCCTCCTGGAAGCCCATTATTAATACCTTCATGATGGCGGCCTTCATGAAGCATAAAAGAAATCACAACAATAATGATCAAATACAGTAAAATAAATTCAATGATTAAAATAAAAATTCAAAACATTACATATACGATACATAAAGAAAATTGTGTACCTTGACGATTTCTATTATATTCCAACCTCCATAGGTGAGGTGTCATTCTTCGTGGTTTTAAACCAATCTCTTCTTTCCCATTGAAAAGATGTTTTTCAGTAGTACGATACCTATGGTTCTTAGGGAGGACGTGCCTATACTCATCAAACACCACCTGTCCTAAATTTTTTGAATAACGATACTTCATCTTAGGACCACAAAATGGACATGCAAATTTAGCCTTTGTTTGAGGACCTGCAAAATATGGAATAATGTCAATTATACGATAACATCAACAACACAACATAGTGGCTTCAACGACTAGTAACTAGAAAACCTCTACGGTGTGAAAAACCCAACGCATTAAGGTGTTACAAAACCAAGTACCAACATCCATTACAACGAACAATGCCCATATCGGGAAGAACAAGACTCCGGCCAGATTATCATTCACATCTATCCATTAGGGTGCGCAATGATCCCCTCATCAGGAATCATGCCGTCACAAGGTGATAGGCGCTACAGTAACCATAGCGCAACATGAACTATCTAGACCAATAACCCAAGAAAGATCCAATGTGCTAGGATACCAAATTATCTGTCAAAAATACAAGAAAACTATATCCAAGCACTCAATCAACAAGTCAACAAGATGCAAGGGAAATATGACTACTATACAATCATACATCACATTAAATTCCTGGTGCAACCAATTCTAATTCAAACATACATCAATTAAAGGATGCGATTATCCATCTATGAATTATTCCCTCGAGAATGCAAAAATCCTCTCTCGCTTTTCAAGTCATTTATTAATTAATTAGGATTTTACTAACAAAGTCTCACTGCAATTGTCATTCCCTAACATATAATTCCTGGTATAATCCTAAATTAAATCTTCCAACCCTATCATTATTATCGTTGTCTATCATATTCTTTGTCAAAAACAACATCGTGGTCTATTAATACATGACATATTGATTTATTAAACACATGGTATTACTATCTATTAACACATGACACATGTTGTCTATTAAATATATGATATCGTTGTGTAAACCATCATCACTATTTGATACTTAAATATCGCGATGTAAATAACACTTACTGTCAAAAATATTAATTCAACATCCATGATACTGCTATCCATGATATTGCTACCCATAATATTAAATCGCTATTCAATAAAACTATCAATCAACATGCTATCAACCCATAAAATCGTTGTCCAATAATTCTAACAATAGAATTAATTCCTAGCAATGGCATCATTGTCCAGCATTAACTCATTGTGCAATTACATATATTAATTTCACTGCCCAATCAATGTATAAATTAAGTGTCCATTCAATATATATATTAATTTCCCTGTCCCTTCAATTTCGATGTGCATTTAATTTCACTGTCCATTCAATATATATATATATATATATATATATATATATAGTATAATTTCATTGTACATATATATAAATTTCGTTGTCCATTCAATGTATATATTAAGTGTGTAAAATTGCTAACTAAAATTGCTGTCACATATTATATATAAATCGTTGTCCATAATTATATCTCTTTCACACATTAGATATTAAATCTCTGTCACACACACACATTATATATGAAATCGCTATCTTTTAAATACATGAGATAAAAACGTTGCTACCATATTCTCTTTCCATCAATAATTCACTGACTAAAATGATGAATCACTTTCCAACACAGGTGGGTGTCTAATGCTAGTCATTTATGGGAAATATCCATGTGAAAGGATGAAATCCCTGTGACAAAAGTCGTTGTCATCGCTGTCATACAATACATATAACATCGTTGTCTAACAAAACATAATGTTGTCTATTAAAATGTTATTGTCTATTAAATATTCTCCAATAGTATCGTTGTCAAAAAATAAAAGAATAATGCTATGTAATAAATGGAAATCACAGTGGTAAGGATATCATGCTGAAATCGCAGAGGTAAAATCACCAGAAATCATGGTGTAATTTCTGTGTAATGTGCCACGCAAAGCGTAGTGTAAATGTTGTGTAATGTTCCATGAAATTCATGGTGTGAACACTATGTAATGTGCCACTAAAATCTGGTGTGAATGTTGTGTAATGTTCCACAAAATTCGTAGTGTGAATGTTGTGTAAAGAGCCACAAAAATATGGTGTGAATGTTGTGTAATGTTCCATAGATTTCATAGTGTGAATGCTGTGTAAAGCACCACGAAAATCTGGTGTGAAATGTTGTGACATGTGCCACGAAATGCGTAGGGTGAATGCTGTGTAATGTGCCACGAAATCGGGTGTGAACGTTGTGTAATGTGCCATGAAAATGCTTAGGGTGAATGCTACATATAAAAGAGAATCACAGAGTAACATTTTTGGGGAGGACGCAAATATTTGCACAAGAAAACACAGATATCAGAGATTAATCAATCAGAGACAAATCGATCAAAACGAAGAGATACTCATTCACAGAAACACAAAGATAAACCATTCCACAATGAATCAATAAAAAAGGCAAGGATAGTCATTCAAAGAAACACAAAGATTTGAGATAAATCATGAGAGAAAAATGCAAATATAAGTAAGGGATAGATAGTTGGGCGAAATTTATCCTTCACTTATTATCCATGCACATGAAAGAAGGGAGTTTGAATCTATAAGTCTTTAAACACCATAGTGACGATCGTCGATTTGGCTCTTAGCTGACTGCTCAGGAACGGACTAATAACTTAAGGATAAGGGACAAAATATAAAAACACAATATGCATCCAGATCTTCTCCGTGGAGAAACAAATAATGAAATCAAAGCGCAATCAAGGAATAAAGAAAATGAAGGCAAGGTTTTGAGCCCGAGGCTCATTCTGGCCACACACAAGGAAGCAGTAATTCATAAATAAATGATACAGTGGATAGCAAGGGTTCTTATTAAATAAATCAAGCGACAAGGGGGTTACAATTACCATAGGAATGCATGTGAAAGAAATCTCATGGCAAAGAAATCTTCAACCAAGTACAAAAAATTAAACATGTGTAATTTAAATTTCATTACAAGTAACAACTTTAATAGGTGTACCTTAGCCATATGTGAATGCTCCGAAGTCGTTGTCCTGTGCGTGTTCAATCCATATTTTGTTTGCCAACCGATGTGACCTCACCAGTACCTCCCAACCAGCGCTAGGGGTACTCTTCTTCCCCCTGAACCCCCCGAGCCGCAAAGGGGCGAAAAGCACAATACCAAATAATTCTAGCACCCAGCTCACCTCGCAAGGTCGAGCTACCACTCGTTACCCGAGCTCGGTATCCCAACTCCCACAAGAAAAAGTTCAGTCAAGATAAAATATCAACAGTGTAACGTTACGAAAAAATATGATATCCATACTCCTCCTCCTCCATCCTTTTTATAGAGTTTTTAAGTAATTAGTTTCTCAAATTCTCTTTAAATTCCTTTTTCATTTAATAAATTCGAAAAACCTCTCCCATGCACATGTTGCCTGATCCCCTAGTTGCACCAGAAAATCAATTGTATTTATTAATTAAATATTCCTATTTCCCTCACCCACCTAAAGCATTCCTAAAAACGCTCCTCGGTGTCCCAAAATTCCCTTACACTTCTTAAATGACTTACGCCTTACTTAATTCCTAGTTGAGTTCATAATTAGAAAGTTACAAAGGAAAGATTCCTTACTAAGTTAGACATTCATCTTTTTCTTTACGTTTCCCCTTTTCTTTAAGTTTCCATTTTTCTTTAAGTTTCCTATGCTTTTAAGTTTCCCCCTTTTTCTTTTTTAACTAAAAAAATCAATTTAGCAAGTGTAGATAAAACACCCATTTACCCTTTTTCCTTTTTAATTAAAAATTAATTTAGCAAGTGTAGATAAAAACAACCATTTACCCTCTTTTATTTTTAACTAAAAATTAAATTAGCAACTGTAGATAAAAACAACCATTACCCCTTTTTTTTTTAAATTTAATCCACCATAATAATTTTGACTTTAATAAATAAGTTGGAATTTCTTATCCCCATTCTTGTTACATGTTTATTTATTATTTATTTTTTTGACCACCTGTTCTACTTATACCTAGGTTTTAAATTCACTAGGTTGGGCGACATTTTTAAGGGAAAATTTGTTTTTAAACTTTACTTATCATATCATTCATTTTAAGGCCGACTAGGTTTATTCACTTACCAGTTAAAATCGTGACTTGCCCTTTAGGACACACTACGTGATCCAAGGGTGCCACTCGCCTCTTTCCGTTTTCCTTGTGCGACGTTCCCTTCAATACACACTATGTGCTCCAAGGGTTCCACTTGCCTCTTTCCATTTTCCTTCCACGACGTGCACTTCAAGACACACTACCTGCTCCAAGGGTGCCACTCGCCTCTTTCCATTTTCCTTGGGCGACGTTCCCTTCAAGACGCACTACATGCTCCAAGGGTTCCACTCGCCTTTTAACTGAATTTGGTAGACGTCAAACCCCTGGATTCAATACTCCACCAGGTGATATTGTGGGAGACTAAGGGCCTCTAAGGAATAAATCCCCTGCCTTATTGCATGCCTCTTAGAATCATTGTGATCGACTGTCATAGTCTTCCCTCACGACATCGTGGGTATTCTCAAACTAGGTAATCGTTAGCCTACAATTCGAGCCACGATATGGGTGCTAGTAGGTTGTGGAAGGGTTGTTGCCACACCTCTCCCTCAATGTCTTTGGTTGTCCTGCGTGACCCCTCTATTCCACATCTGAGTCTGGTCGGCAAGCTATCGTCAACCTGCATCCATCAAAAAATCATGCCAACAATAATAATTAATCATCATAACATCTAATCATATGCACATATGTCATATCAACAACATTCAAACCCCAATAGTCCACTCCCTAACTCGATCCAGAGTCCAAGGGGTTTCATCGATTCCTCTGCATCCTCAATGTCCAAAGTCCTACACAGTGAGGATAATCTAGTCAATAGCACTTGTCTATGTAAATACAACAAAATAAAATATCATAATATCCATAATATCTCATAATCATAATCAAAATGACCAATAGATATAATAACTCGAATCACTTGCAATTAAGTGTCCTCAAGGAATACGTTCACTCAGTGCGTGCAAGAGTGGGATGTTAGATACACCCCCTCTTAGTTTAAACTTCATCCCAAAGTTTCATAGTATATAAGTGCCGAGATAAAGTGTATCACAGTATCATAAGTCTATCTATCAAACAAAAATGGAAACTGCTAGTGCATATCATATGCGTCCTCCTAGGTCGTCGAGTGCAGACTATAGTTGTCCCACTGGACCTTGAACTGATCTACTGTTGGACGTTGTAGTTGTCGAATGTGATGGTCCAGGATGCGAATTGGATCCTTCGTGAGTGCACCCTCATCAGATACCTGCAAGGAACTCATGTCAATAACACGTGTAGGATCACTAATATAATGTCTCAAAACAAATACACAAAAAACATCATGCATACACCTCAAAGAATTAGGAAAGGCTAGTCGGTAGGCCACAGGCCGCTTCCTTTCAACAATCTCAAAAGGTCCCACTAACCTAGGAGATATTTTAGCACCCTTTCCAAACTTGATTGAAATCTTATGTGGTTTCACCTGCAAGAAGACTCGATCGCCAAATTCATAACTACGATCGATGGGATGCACATCGACACAACTCTTCTATCGATCTTGCGCTTCCTTGATCCTTTATCTTATAGTTTGCATTTTATCTTCCATTTCTTGGATTGCTTCTGGTCCCAATAAGACCCTATCCTCAAGCTGGTCCCAACTCAAAGGCTTCCGACATGGTCACTCGTAAATAAACTCGAAAGACGCCATCTCAATGGTGCTTTGATATCTGTTGTTATATATGAATTGTACCAGTGGAAAGAATTCCTCCCAACGCTTATGTTAGTCCATCACGTACATATGCAACATATCCTCTAGGATTTGGTTATTTCTTTTGGTCTTCCCATCTGTCTCCGGGTGATACGCGGTACTAAAGTTAGTTGGGTTCCCAAGGCCTCTTGGAAAGTAGTACAAAATCATCTAGTAAACATCGATCCTCAATTGGATATAATCCTCTTAGGCATGCCATGCAACCTCACAATCTCGCTGAAGAAAACTCTAGCTATGTCAGGTGCTTGATACATCATACGCATAGGAATAAAATGAGCACTCTTCGTTAGAGTGTCGACTACCACAAAAATTGAGTCGTGTCTCCTTGCCATCAGTGGAAATCTATCGAAATGACCTCCCATTTCAATTCTAGAATTTCATGTGGTTGTAGTAATCCTACTGGATCTTTATATTCAACCTTCACCTACTGACATTCTAAAAATCTTGCCACGTAGTTGACTATGTATGCCTTCATTACTTTCCATAAGAATAAGGGTTTAAGGTATGCCCTCATCTTCGTGACTCCTGGGTGAGCCATGTACACTGCTTTGTGAGCCTCATTTAGGATTAGACTCCTCAATTCGTCGTTGGCGGTATGCAAATTCAAATTTTAAATCTCAATAATCTGTCATTGTCCATAGTAAATACTTCAAATTTTGGTACCATGATGGTGTTTTGTCTGATAAAATCCTTGACCTCCTTGTACCAGTAATCATCGCACTGTAAAGTTAGAATCCTTTCCGGTAGAATCGTCTAAAGAGGCATCACCAAAAATATGTGTGGTCTCTGACTCAACGCATACACCACTCTATTCACTGTTCCCTTTATGTAAGTAATCTAGAAATTGTACTCACTAAGAAATTTCGACCAACATTTTTGTTGCACGTTTAAGTCACTTTGCGTAAATATGTGTTGTAGTCCATAATGGTCCGTTTTCCATTCAAATTTTATCCAATAAGGTAAAACAATAAACTCGTAATGTCCAAACCTCATCTTAAAGGCAGTCTTAGGGATGTCATCCTCCTTGATCTACAACTGGTGATTCCTTGATCTCAAGTCGATCTTTGAAAACATCGTCGCACCCTTCATGTGATCAAATAGATCATCAATCCTTGGAAACAAATATTGATTCTTGATCGTTGCCTTGTTCATTGACGATAGTCAATGCAGAGTCTCCATGACCCATCCTTCATTCATATGAGGATAACAGGCATACCCCATGGTGACACACTTGGAGTTATAAGTCCTAGGTCGAGAAACTCCTTCAGTTTCATTCTCAACTCTTGTAACTCTGGGGTTGACATTCAATAAGACGTTCTTGCTATCGGTTTAGTCCCTGGTTTTAGGTCTATGGTAAATTCCAACTCCCTCTCTGACGACATCCCAGGTAACTCCTCAGGCAAGACGTCCGCAAACTCTCTCACCACCGGAAGGTGTTCTAGACCTTCTCACTACTCCCTTGTTGTTTAACGCAAGGATCACATAAATATTACATCCCTTGTTCATGCTCTTATGTAGTTGCAAGGAAGAGATTAACCTCAGGGAAACTCCCTGGTTTCGACCAACAATCACGCATCTTTGACCCTCATCATCGACCAAGCTCAATTGTTTCGTATTACAATTGAGTATCGCCTCATGTGATTCCAGCCAGTCCATATCGATCACGACGTCATAAGATCCTAAGATCCTGATGTACAGGTTGAACCTAGTGACAAACTATCCTAGGTTAAGGATACATCCCGTAACCTTCCCTCCAACATTATGTTTGGTTCCCGAAGCCATTTATACAAAGCTAAACTCATCCTATTCGACTTCCCTTACCTTAATTATCTTTAGCATTGCAACATAAATGAAACTCTTTGTAGCGCCTAGATCTATAAAAATACTACGGGTCTGGTCAGCGATGGTACCTGATGTCTCGAGCATAGTCAAATGGTGCTCTACCTGGTGGTTATTCACCGCTGCATGAATCTGATGGGCCTTGACCAAATCTCCCACGGTAGTGGGTTCTGCTGATCCAGATACTCTAGTCCTCTCTGTTGGGCAGTCGTGCTGGTAATGTGTCTCCCCACATGTCCAACACCCTTTATTTGGTCCAGTATTCTTGGTACCCGAAGTAGGAGCTGACGACCGACCGGCCTGGATCCCTGGTATGTTCTGCTAAATAGGCCTAAACTACTGTTGTTTCAGTCGACGCTGTTGCTGGTGCTATGGTCCTCGGTAAGGAGTCCGTTGTTGAGACGTTGGTCGCCGAGGTGTACTGAATGTGGATCCTTTTTGGAAGCCATGATATATTGGTGTATGTCTACCAGGTGTCTGATGTTGTTGTGCACCAGACAACACCTGCAGTGCTGGTCTCACTGGAGTCCTGCTATGAACCCCGTTGATAAGCTCCTCCTCTACTATGAGGGCCTTCTGGACGACATCATGCAAGGTTTGAGGCATCATAATCTTAACCTTTTCACGAATGATGACATTAAGGCCAAACAAGAACTTATTGACCTTAAGTTTCTCGATATTCAGGTGCGGAGCATATCGAAGAAACTCCATAAAACGGGCCTCGTATCCGGGCACCATATGACCGCCCTGACGCAATGCATTGAATTCGTTGAGATGACACTCAATGAATTCCTCTGATAGATACATCTCGGAACCATTCCTCGAACAGTTCCCATGACACATCTTCGACAACCATGTTCAATTGCGGCAGGACCGTCTTCCGCCATAGAAGAGATCTCCCCTTCAGTTGAAAGAATGCCATGCAGACCTTCATGTTGGAGGTACATTCGCGAAGTACAAATCACATCACAATATTCTCCAACCATGCCTCGGTGGCTGCACCATTCGGGGCACTAAAGAACTCAGGAAATTTGACCTTCTCGAGTTAGCGGTGAATTCTACTAGTACCGTCTGGAGCGTGTGGTGGACCCTCAGGGGGTCTCAACTCCCTAGCCTTATCTCAGTATAGACGATTTTTCCAGGCCTCATTCTAATCCCTAGAAGAACCTTGTTAGACCCAACGCATCCCGCACGGAAAATTGCTCATGCTCAAGACATGTTCTTCTCCTTGGGGGTTTAACCCCTCTAGTGTGGGTGGTACTACATGCGTCGTGCCTCCTCCCCTGGAACCACATTGAAAACCTTTGCGACCTCCTCTAACAATGGGTGACTCATGGACTGGTTAAAGTTTTAATTAGCGTTAAGTTAAAACTTAAGGGTTTACTGCAGTGGAAAGCATGGCGATCCATAGTCGCAGGGTTGAACCCGCTCTGATACCATATGTAACGACCCTGTCGTTATGCCTACAAGATACTCAAAACAATATATATATATATATATATTGTGTTTAAAGAAGGACGACAATCAACAACAACAATTAAACAACACAACTTGACAACGAACACAACACACGTAGACCAGGAAATAAACAACAACGAATCAACACACTAGCACATCATGCAATTGAACGAACATGCGATAATCAATATATAGATAAAAATGACTACCCACCCAACACAAGAAAGACAATGCCTACAAGCTACACGACAACATCAACAACCCAACACATTGGCTTCGATGATGAGTAACTAGAAAACCTCTACGGCG
This sequence comes from Picea sitchensis, assembly GCA_010110895.2. Taxonomy (NCBI): domain Eukaryota; kingdom Viridiplantae; phylum Streptophyta; class Pinopsida; order Pinales; family Pinaceae; genus Picea; species Picea sitchensis. The sequence goes on from SNQJ01S0014197.1 coordinate 31,106, forward strand.
CGCAAAACCCAACGCATCAAGGTGTTACAAAACCAAGTACCAACATCCATTACAACGAACAACGCCCACATTGGAAAGCACAAGAATCTGTCCAGGCTATCATTCACATCTATCCATTAGGGCGCGCAATTCTCCCCTTATCAGGAATCATGTCGTCTCAAGGCGATAGGCGCGACAGTAACCATAGCGCAACATAACCTATCTAGACCAATAACCCAAGAAAGATCCAATGCGCTAGGATACCAAATTATCTATCAAAAATACAAGAAGACTATATCCAAGCACCCAATCGATAAGTCAACAAGACGCAAGGGAAATCTGACTACTATACAATCATACATCACATTAAATTCCTGTTGCGACCAATTCTAATGAAAACATAAATCAATTAAAGGAAGTGATTAGCCATATATAAATTATTCCCTCGATAATGCAAAAATCCTCTCTTGCTTTTCAAGTCATTTTTTAATTAATTAGGATTTTACTAACAAGGTCTCACTGCAATTTTCATTCCCTAACATATAATTCCTGGTATAAGCCTAAGTTAAATCTTCCAACCCTATCATTATTATCGCTGTCTATAATATTCATTGTCAACAACAACATCATGGTCTATTAATACATGAAATCTCGATTTATTAAACACATGATATTGTTGTCTATTAACACATGACACATGTTGTCTATTAAATATATGATACCGTTGTGTAAACCACCACCACTATTTTATACTTAAATATCATTGTGTAAATAACATTTACTCTTAACAATATTAATTCTCCATCCATGATATTGCTACCCATAATATTAAATCGTTATTCAATAAAGCTATCAATCAACATGATATCAACCCATAAAATCACTGTCCAATAATGCTAACAATAGAATTACTGCCTAGCAATGGCATCGCTGTCCAACATCAACTCACTGTGCAATTACATATATTAATTTCACTGCCCAATCAATGTATAATTAAGTTTCCATTCAATATATATATATATATTAATTTCGTTGTCCCTTCAATTTTGTTGTGCATTCAATATATATATAGTATAATTTCTCTTTACAAATATATAAATTTTGTTGTCCATTCAATGTATATATTAAGTGTGTAAAATCACTAACTAAAATTGTTGTCACATATTATATATAAATTGTTGTCCATAATTATATCTCTTTCACACATTAGATATTAAATCTCTGTCACACACACATTATATATGAAATCGCTATATTTTGAATACATGAAATAAAAACATTGTCTACCATATTCTTTGTCCATCAATAATTCGCTGACTGAAATGGTGAATCGTTGTCCAACACAGGTAGTTGTCTAACACTAGTCATTTGTGTGAAATGTCTATGTGAAAGGATGAAATTGCTGTGAAAAAAAAGGGATGAAATCATTGTGCAAAAAGGATCAAATCATTGTCTAATAAATACATAGCATACACATCATACAAAAGTCATTGTCATAGCTGTCATACACTAAATATAACATCGTTGTCTAACAAAACATAATGTTGTCTATTAAAATGTTACTGTCTATTAAATATTCGCCAATAGTATCGTTGTCCCAAATTAAAAGAATAATGGTGTCTAATAAATGGAAATCACAGTGGTAAGGATATCATGCTGAAATCGCAGAGGTAAAATCGCTAGAAATCGTGGTGTAATTTTTGTGTAATGTGCCACGCAAAGCGTAGTGTAAATGTTGTGTAATGTTCCACAAAATTCGTGGTGTGAACACTATGTAACATGCCACGAAAATCTGGTGTGAATGATGTGTAATGTTTCACGAAATTCGTCGTGTGAATGTTGTGTAAAGTGCCACAAAAATCTGGTGTGAATGATGTGTAATGTGCCACAGATTTCATAGTGTGAATGCTATGTAAATCAATACGAAAATCTGGTGTGAAATGTTGTGTCATGTGCCACAAAATGTGTAGGGTGAATGTTGTGTAATGTTCCACGAAATCGGGTGTGAACGTTGTGTAATGTACCACAAAAATGCTTAGGGTGAATGTTGTATATAAAAGAGAATCGCAGAGTAACATTTTCTTCGTGGAGAAACAAATAATGAAATAAAAGCACAATCAAGGAATAAAGAAAACACAGGCAAGGTTTTAAGTCTGGGGCTCATTCTGGCCATGCGCAAGGAAGCAGTAACTCATAAATAAAGGATACAATGGATAGCAAGGGTTCTTACTGAATAAATCAAGCCACAAGGGGGTTACAATTACCGTAGGAATGCATGTGCAAGAAAGCTCATGGAAAATAAATATTCAACCGAATACAGAAAAATAAACATGTGTAATTTAAATTTCATTGCAAGTAACAACTTTAACATGCTTACCTTAGCCAGATGTGAATGCTCTGAAGTCGTTGTCCCGCGTGTGCTTCATCCATCTCTCACTTTCCAACTGATGTGACCTCACTGGTAACTCCCAACCAATGCTAGGGGTACTCTTCTTCCCCCTGAGCCCCTCGAGCCACAAAGGGGCCACGCCCACAATACTAGAGAATTCTATCACCCAACTCGCCTCGCAAGGTCAAGCTACCCGAATCACTTGCAAGCAAGTGTCCTCAAGGAATAAGTTCTCTTAGTGCACACAAGAGAGGGATGTTACACCAAGTATGTGCATGATTCCATAAGTTGAAGTTGGTTTTCCTATCATATGTACCATAATATCTTACTATGGTTTGTATCCTTGGATGGCGATATTTGTTTATGTGAAAATCATTCCTTAGTCTACTTGGTAAAGTGTATTGTGGCTAGAAGGGAGTTATAACTGCATGTTTTGTTACCTTCAATTATTCCTTGATGAAATGTTGTTTGATGAATTTTTCACAATAATTACGTATTGGCGGGTGAAAAGAATGTAAGATTGACTTAGATACATCCCATGTCTAGACTATTTTCCTAGAGAACTAGTGAGCATCATGGTTGGCTAGCTAGGTGTCTCAGTAGATGGAAACAGGTCCATAGGATGACTAATCACTTAATATTTACAATCATGTTGATGTTAGGACCTGGAGTACAACAGGTTCCAAGTCAATCTGTAGCATCATTCATCCCAAAGGTAAAGTTGGTTTTGAGCTGGTATGTTGTTCATGGTAATAGTTATATAAGTGAATGGAGGAGAATGGGCACTCTAACTTTGAGATATAAGATAATTTCTTAAGTGATTAACCATTGGTTGGTTATCATTGTAGTTTCATTATTCACGTTGGAGAAGCCAAGGGTTGATTGCAGAATTAATTTTGGTGTGGAATAGTGATATTGTAGTGGGAAGGATAGAGATGTTGTCCTGAATACAACAAAGAGATCTTTTTGGAGTTTGATCCAAGGGAATCTAGTGAAATGTTTTGTAGCATGAGTGGAATTCAAATGATTGTGGAAAAATACGGTAAAACTTTGTGAATTGTGATGAATAAAAATAGACTTGACTATATGGTAATGTCAATGACATCTTGTATTTGTACTAAGCCTATGATGTCATGTTTTTTATCCAGTGTATTGGTCCTTGCAAAGTTTAGTCTTGTACCAAGTGTCTCAATGTGTTTGAGTATGTAATGTATGCACATGTATTTATGTAACATGTAAAATACATATCGTTGTAATACCTCGATAGGGATGTATACCCCTTTTCCATGTGTCCCTAATTATTTGGATAACTTGTTGGTATAGTGAAATAGGCTCTATTATGGACTTATTTAACACTTGGAGGAGTAGGGAAATATTTTAGTTGGATTATATATGAGTGTACCACGATGGTTGTAAAATCTGTTATAGAGTTCATAAAAACTTGGAGGAGTGGACCATGTGTTGGATGGATAGTCTATGAATGGACCATGTTGGTTGTACACTCTGGTGATCCCAATAATTTATTATCTAGTGTACAATAACATATTATCCCTCTCAGTTTCTAGATACAATATTTTCTTATGTGTCCTATAATCAAAAGTGCTTTCACTCTCATTTCTCACAGTACTTGCAGTTCTCCTTAGTAATTCACCTATCTAGTAATTATGTACTCTGATCGTATCTTTGTGTCTCTTCAAGTACATCTCTATTTAACAATTTCCTTACTATGATCATTACCAAAATATATATCCATATCGCATCCTATGCGCCTCTATAAATTCTTGTTAATTTAATAATTTCTTTACTGTGATCATTATCCTAGTCAGAATTACATCTGTGTGATATGGAGACATTTGGTAGCTTTGTTTTAATTGTTAACTTTGTCACAGTAAATTCCTTCTGTTATATTGGTCCTCTATACAGGGTTTTGGTAAATACTACTAGGTAATTATTTTTTATGATTACTCTGTAAAAGGACTATTTCAATGATAAAATGGTATCGCTTTTGCTTGTTGTCGCTACCTCTTTGTTAACTATTATTTTTCAAGTTTCTTCTTTGATTACAATCTATACTTTTATGTTTATAATTGTTCTCTGTATTTTATATTCTAAATATTTTAGAGGACATGTACAAGAATGATGAAGCAACAAAACTTTATTTAAATGTCTATTCTTCTTTCTTTAAATTCACAAGTGAAATTCTATGCATGGATATAAATTAATGATGGGTCCCTTTTCTTGGCGAGGGAACCCATCAAATGGTTATGAACCCACTCTTCCTCCTCCTAAATCGTGGATCCACTACTTCGCAAAGGAAAAAGAAGACAATCCAATATTCATCGAGATCCAAGATAAGTTGCATCTTTGATTTATTTTATTTATCTCATTATTTAATGACTTGAATACTAGTAAAGTTACTAACACCTTCGCATTACTTCTCTTGTAGGTTGTAAATAATAGTGCACATGCTGAGAGAAGCTTCCTACCACCAAAAGGTATTTGAGTTCCATGATCTTCCTTCACTAGTCCATGCACACATTCACTTCAGTTACAGACAGTTTCTATGTAGGCTCTTTTAAAACTCTCTTTAAACTAGTTGTGGAGTTCTTGGGTCTATGGAACCCCCATATGTACTATTTGGTCAGCGACCTAATGTCTGTAATAAAAGTATTTTCTCAAACATTCTGAGATATTATGTATCAACTATCTTTCTGTGTTAATAGATAAAAAAAAATGTAATTGTGACTTTTATTCTTTTTCCACTTATTCTGAGCATAACAGTAGAAAATTTCCATACCGTCTATTTCTACTTGTTTCTTTCTGAAGTATTTTTATTTTGTACAGTAATTGAACAACAATCAAAGAAATAAGTCTATCATGGCCAGTAGGCACATATACACAACTTTATAATTATACACACACACACACACACACACACACACACACACACACATATACTAAACTATAACACTTCATAAATTCCACTATAGATACTCTTACATAGTGGCAAGCCACAAATATAACACGACTACACAGTCCACTTAATTAAATTATTATTTATCTATATGGAATATAAAGCATAACATCAACCATATAATATCAATAATATAACATCAACAATAAAAGTACATAGCTGAGATACATATATGAATAATGATGTTGGGAAACAAATGGAACAACCACGTTCCACCCAACTGTAGAAACAAAACAACCATGATCCCTTTTCCAGATCACCCCCTCGCCAGACCATGACTCCATAAGACAAACTCAATCACACTTCTTAGCCACTATTACTTTCAACAGTTCAAAAAAATGTTTTTCCTCACACCAGATGTGTTCATAACAGAAAAAATAGTTATCATTCCCCAACATACTAAGCAATGTCATGCCTCCAACATATTTTGTATTGACCTTGTTCCTAGGAATTTCCATTACTTTCCCTCCTTGAGGAAATTCACAGCCTTGCAAATCCCTTATGTTTAGGGGATACTAGTGACACAATTCAATTTCTATGTAGGCTCTTTTAAAACTCTATTTAAAACTAGTTGTGGAGTTCTTGGGTCTATGGAACCCCCATATGTACTATTTGGTTAGCGACCTAATGACTGTAATAAAAGTATTTTCTCAAACATTATGAGATATTATGTATCAACTATCTTTCTGTGTTAATAGATAAAAAAAAATGTAATTGTGACTTTTATTCTTTTTCCACCTATTCTGAGCATAATAGTAGAAAATTTCCATACCATCTATTTATACTTTTTTCTTTCTGAAGTATTTTTATTTTGTACAGTAATTGAAAAACAATCAAAGAAATAAGTCTATCATGGCCAATAGGCACATATACACAACTTTATAATTATATAATTATATATATATACATATATATACTAAACTATAACACTTCATAAACGTCACTATATATACTCTTACATAGTGGCAAGCCACAAATCTAACACAGCTACATAGTCCACTTAATTAAATAATTATTTATCTATATGGAATATAAAGCATAACATCAACCATATAATATCAACAATATAACATCAACAATAAAAGTACACAGTTGAGATACATATATGAATAATGATGTTGGGAAACAAATGGAACAACCATGTTCCACCCAACCGTAGAAATAAAACAACCATGATCCCTTTTCCAGATCACCTCCTTGTTTGACCATGACTCCATAAGGACAAACTTGGTCACACTTCTTAGCCACTGTTACTTTCAACAATTCAAAAAAATGTTTTTCCTCACACCAAATGTGTTCATAATAGCAAAAATTGTTCTCATTCCCCAACATACTAAGAAACATCATTCCTCCCACATATGATGTATTGACCTTGTTCCTAGGAATTTCCATTACTTTCCCTCCTTGAGGAAATTCACAGCCTTACAAATCCCTGATTTTTAGGGGCTACTAGTGACATAATTCAATTTCTGACACTTGTGCAAATAAGCTATGAGTTAACTCAAACTTCTTTCCCACTCATGGAGTCATAGTAAGTTATTTTTAACGTGGTTGTTCCATTTTTCTTCCAACATTTAATTTATTAAAATTTTTGTCTCATACATGTGTCCATAAAAAAAGGATAGTTGGGAAAGTCAAACCTTTTCCCAAAAGTCACAAAAAGAATAATTACATATTCCAAATTTCTAAATTCGGATTTTCGATAAATAGAAATTTGTTTCTAAATTCAACATGAAATTTATTTTATAACAATTTGATGATACCACATCCTCTCCCCCTTAAGTAAAACATTTCCCTTAGTGTTCAATCCTCTCTCGGAATAGAATTGGATAATATTTTAGCATATCTTCTTCCAATTCCCAAGTGGCCTCCTCAATGCTAAAGTGCTTCCATTGCACTTTTACCTGGGTGATGGCTCTATTCTAAAGTATTGTTTATTTCTTGTCTAGAATGCATAGAGGTTCCTCTTGGAACTCACCTTTTGGTTCCACCTGCACCATGTTCCAATCAATGATGTGAGTAGGATCATGAATATATCTTTTCAATAATGAAACATGAAAAATATTATGAACTTTTAAATTTGTAGGAAGTGCCAGTTGATACGCTATTGGTCAAATTCGAGTTACTATCTCGAAAGGACCACAAAACATTGATGCCAACTTGGAACATTTTCCTAGCTTTAAGGAGCTTCTCCTTGCTTTGAATTTTAGATATACATGTTCCCCAATATTGAATTTTTGATGTCTCCTTTTTAGGTCTACATATCTTTTCTGTCGATCTTGTACCTCCTTCAAGTTCTGTTGTAGGTCCCTTTTACCATTTTCTCCATTTCTTGGAGCATTTCTTGTCCAACTATAATCTTGTCAATTGGATTATCCCAAATGATCGAGGTTGTGCATTTCCTTCCGTATAACACTTCAAAGGGACTCATCTTAGCTAATGTCTGATACCCATTATTGTATGCGAAATCAACTAAGTGCATATATTCTTCCCACTTAGTTGGTTTTGTTCTTACATACATTCGTAACATGTCTTCGATAATTTTGGTTTGTTCGTTTTGTTTGTCCATCCGTTTGTGGATGGTAACTTGTGTTGAAATTCAAATTAGTACCCAAACCTGCAAACAATTATTTCCAAAAAATTGGATCTAAACTTGACATCTCTATCTGAAATCACCATCTTAGGAATTCTATGCAATCTAAAAATGTATTTCATAAAAATTTCAGCGATGTTAGTCACTTTGTATGTATATTTCACAGGTATAAAATGTGAATATTTACTTAGCTTATCAATTACTACCATAATCAAGTCATTTTGTCTTTGAGTCTTAGGAAAACCTGTGATGAATTCCATCGAAATAATTTCTCATTTCCATTCGAGTATAGAAAGAGGTTGTAACAGACCTGTCGGATGTTGATGTTCAATCTTTACATGTTTACAATCTAAACATTTAGACAAGTATTCAATTGTTTCATTTTTCATGTTAGGCCTATAAAACTGTTTCCTTAAGGCTGTTATCGTTTTCTGGTATCTTAGATGACCAGAATATGGATTTTTGTGCAGTTTGTCAAGAATCATCATCTTTAATTCAGTAGAGTTAGGTACATATAACCTGTTTTTGAACCTTAACAGTCCATTTTTATCTATACTAAGGTTTGTTTTGTGTGGATTTCCTGCATTTTCTTGCAATTGTTCTACTATTTTGATGTAATTTTCATCATTTTTTCCTGCATATTTTATCCTACTACCAATATTATTTTCTACCTTGTTGATAATTACTTCATAAATCCCATGAGTCCTTCAACTTAGTGCATATGCGACTTTATTTTCTTTACCCTTGATGTGTCGAATTTCAAAATCGAACTCACTTAAAAAGGCCAACCGTCTCGCTTGTCTTGCATTGAGATTTTGTTGAATGAATATATGTTTTACACCACTGTTATTAGTTAGTAGCATATTTTTTCTCCCCATTAAATAATTCAACCACATTTCTAATGCATGAATCACAATTGCTAATTATAGATCATGACTTACATAGTTTCGTTCACGTTCTTTCAATTTGCATGACTCATAACATATGACGTGTCCATCTTGTGTTAGCACACCTCCTGATCCCTCTTTACTTGCATCCACACAAAATGTAAATTCTTTATCTGGATCTACTACCTTTAGGATAGGTGTTGTAGTTAACAGTCCCTTTAGTTCATCAAAATTGTCTTGGCATTTTTGTGATCAATTAAATTTTATTCCCTTTTTCTGTAGTGATGTAATTAGATAGGAAATTCTGGAAAACCCTCCGATAAACCTCTGGTAATCCCCATAAATGACCTTATGTCTGCTACATATTTAGGAATAAACCATTCCATAATGGATTTAATCTTTTCCGGGTCTACTGCAATACCATCTTCTAATATTACATGCCCTAAATACTGTATCTTTCTTTGGTAGAAATCACACTTATCAAACTTAGCATACAACTTATGTTCTCTTAAATTCTATAATACTATTTTCAGATGCTCTTCATATTCTTCTTCAGTTTTTGAATAAACTAAAATATCATCGATAAAAATCAACTCAAATTTATCCAATTACTGGCTGAATATACTATTCATCAAGCACATAAAAGTTGTTGGTGCATTAGTAAGTCCAAACAGAATCACTAAAAATTCATAGTGTCCATAACGTGTTCTAAATGTTGTTTTGTTTATGTCTTCGTACTTTATCCGGACTTGGTGATAAACATACCTCAAATCTAGCTTAGAGAATATTTATGCTCCTCCAACCTTGTCAAAGAGATCGTTAATTCTAGGTAAAGGGTACTTATTTTTAATCATCATTTTATTCAGTGGACGATAATCAATACACAGTCTCAGCGTTCCATCTTTCTTTTTAACAAACAAAAATGGTGCTCCTCGAGGTGAAACACTTGGTTTGATATACTCTTTATCTAACAGTTCTTGTAACTGAATTTTTAGTTTTGTTGGTTCGGGTACACTATTCTATAAGGTGCCTTGGACACCGGGGCAGATTCAGGTAGTAGATCGATAGAGAAATCTATCTCTCTCCTTGGATGTAGTTCCGGTATTTCTTCCACAAATACATCTCTGAACCCATGTATAACTGCAAAGTCTTCCAAACTTGGTTTTCTTTCTTTCTCTAAGATATTAGTTACTTGAACAACATATACTTTGCAACCCTTATTAATATATTTCTTAAATTGCATTGTTAATATTTTCCTAATAGAAACTAGTTTTCTGATTCCTTGTATTGTTCTCGTTGTATTACTTTCATCCTTGTACACAAATGATTTTTCATAACAATTTAATATCACTTTATGTTCTTCTAAGAAGTCCATCGTGATAATTATATCGTAAGACCCTAAAGGTAAAAAATTCATATTTAACTTTGTTCTCTGGCCATTTATACTGAGTTCACAATTAGAAATAAATTGTGTTACTTTTCTTCTAGTCCCCATTGCTAGTTGTACTAACCAAGATTTAGCATGTTTTACCTTCTTTAACTTGTTCGATTATACTAAATATGGAGTAATATAACTCAGACTAGCTCCTTGGTCAATTAGTATAGAAACATTGTTGAAATGAATTTTACCTTCAACTTCCACAATAGTGTATTTATGATATGATTGTATGCCATCCATAGCTGCATTGATCTTATGCACGCTTTAGCCAATGTCTCCAACTGTTGAAGCCTCTTGAATATTGTGGACTGAATTTCTCATTGATGGGTTTAAGCGTGGACAATTTCTTCGCAGGTGGGGTTCTCTACACTCCCAACATTTCAATGGTTCTCTAGGGTTGTCCCCTACCTTCTCGAATCCTAGATTAACTGGTTTATTTCCCCCTTGAGTATTCTATGTATTAGAGTGATAGCCCTTCCTTTGAAATCCTTTTTCCATGTTACCGAAAGGGGATGGTTGGAAACCTTTCTTATGCTAATTCATTTTGTCATGTTTATTATCTTTCCATGCCTTGGGAATTTTAGATCTCTGTTTGTACTGTTCATAGCACATTCAAACCTTCCTAAACATTTCATTTAAATACTCAGGATTATCAAATTCAATTTTTTCCTTGTATGATTTTGGTAGACAGTTTAAGAACCCTTCTATCTTTACCTTATCTTCTTTGATGTAAGGCACAAACCCCAATAGATCTAGGAATTTATTTATCAGATCGTCCATAGCCATTTGTCCTAGTTGCAGTTCGTAAAATTCCTTAGTTTTTCTTTCTTAATAACCTTTTGATAAGTATTACTTCTTGAAATACTTTTTGAATTCTAACCATTCCATTTGTTTTCCCTTCAATCCTTTCTCTAGCTTCAGGTCTTTCCACAAGATACTAGCTTTTCCTTTTAAGTTATAGATGGTCAATCTAACCTTCATATTACTAGAGTAATTATAAATATGAAAGTTTTTCTTAATGTATAACATCCATGCTTCATCTTCCTCACCAGTCTTTGATTCTTCATCAAAGGTGGAGGGTTTTGTCTTTTTGAACTCTCACCTTCTAGGTGGTCCACTTGTTTTCTTTTCCTTCCTGCAGATGCCTTGTTTTCTGTCATGCATATGTCCTCATAAGAGCTATATTTTTTTTATGTTTCGTGACTAGAATTCATTGAGGAATTTTTTCTGACCTCTTATTCCCTCTCATTATCCTTTGGACTCTTCTTTGTTACTATACTATGTAGCAACATTTCATTTATTTCTAGTTGATCTTCTTGAGCTTTCTTCAACTTTTCATTATCATCTTTAAACACTTGTAATTATACAATAAGGTTCCTCATTGTTTCCAATACTTGGGTGATTGAACTTCCCTCACTGTGATGTTCTAGGTCTCTAGGAAGTTCTTGATTTTGGTTCCCCTCAGGTCTGTCTCCGTCTTCATTCTGTGCTGACATTTTCACAAGAGACAATTTTTTATGTTTGTAACAATAAATATTGTTTGTTATATTTTTCCTTCAAAAAATAATTTTTTGGTCTTTCCCTGAGGTCCAAGTGTTTCAAGCAACAACTCTGATACCATATATATTGTACCCCAAATTTCACTAATATATATATATATATATATATATATTCAGGGAGACTGAAGTCTATTATCAATTCCAAAACTGGTTCATGACACATAAAGATATTGTTATAAATCTTATTCCACTTTTGTGAATAAGAGTTTTAACTCCACTCGATTATTCATTCTAAAAATCTAAAGGAGATTTAAAAAAAACATATCTTACTGTTATAATCCACTAAATTAAACCAATGTGTTCTCATTAGATTAACGCATACCCTAACTTACTATGCACTATTGAACCATGTTAATCGTGCTAGAGTCATACATTTATTTTCATTGATTAGTTGGGAGACATGACTGTCAAATTCCCTAACCTATATGGTATGGTTATAACATACCCATAACACTTACTATTGCAATAGACTAACAATCATATTATAAGCCATTATAAGATGGGAAAAAAAACCTTACCATCCAATTAAAACCCTGTTAGAAAAAACTTGTTAAGCTAGGATTATAAGAATGAAAACGTCCCTAGCCTATGCATACTATGGATTACCACCATACCAAGTAATCCAATACTATACTAAAATATAACCCCCTGCATACGATGAACTCTTTAATCCAAGATTTCAAACTCTACGCAAATACTAAACCTTGTCCAACCAGGTTAGGATTTCGCACATACTACACAGTATTAAAGAGGTTCAAAAACTTGTATTGAGGTGGATGTCAATTCATACTAGAGCCTAGGACGTTATATCTTGTAGGAATTCAAGTCATGAAAGGTCCATTAATGGCAATAGAACCTCTCCAGTACTTTGTGTCGTGAAACTACAGGAACTCACCCAATGTGGGCTCTCCACTCAGTCAGAATCACATGGCAGTGTGTGGGTTGGCATACCAGTCACTCTTACCTACTAATGAGGGGATCGAGGTATCATTTCACTTCTCATAGTCACCTCCTCGATCTTATTCACATTTTTTCCTCTTCACTATTTTATTCCCTGCGACTATCGATTCTTGGTAGTGCTTGTCCCTAGTGAAGAAAATGGTGGCAACAACACGCTGGCAATGATTCTCCACAAGAACGGGTACGTAACTACATGCTCTTTAAAAATTTGTAAAGCATTTACGGTGCCATACCTTCTCTATGTAATGCATTCTTTGATGTAATGTGTCCTCGGGTGTAAATGCATTATCTGGGGTTATATGTCGCATTCCTTATGATTTTCTTTGGTTGGAAGGTTGGAACTACATATTGTTGCACCTCTATATACGTTGCGTTCCAGGTTCAACTGTCATAAGCCTTCGCTTGTGTGTTGTGCTTAATCTTTTAAGTTTTATCAATCGGGTTTGATGTAAGAGATAGGTTTACTGTGTTTTCTTCTCTTTTGACTATAATTCATCAAGCTCGTATCCTTATGGATTTTCTCCCCAGTCAATCCTGAGGTCGGGTTTCACTGTAAAACTCTTCCATTAAGTAAACCCTTTGTGTTTCTTGTTAATCGTTTTGGTTTTAGGTTTGAATAGAGGTTGTCACACCCTATGACCATTTGTCTGGAAAGTTATGTGCAATAATCATCCACCTTGAGACATTGTAAATACAAAACCTTGAGTGAAGGTCAATACTGAATGCAATTAAGGTGTTAATTCTTGCAATTCCAGGACTTGGTTATAGTCCACGAAGCTTCTTGTATTTAATAAATTCATTACAGTCTCGACAATTGTATTCTTGAATCTTTGTATGGTTAATCTGTATTTGAACTCTGTGTCTATTTGTATAGCAAGGTTGAAAAACCATTAATTTTACTTTAAAGGAAACCATCATTTCTATGTATGTATTCACTGGTTATTATATTCCTTAAATCGAGAACCCATTGAGTGAAATCATAATTCTCTATCTTCGTTAAGGGTTAATGATTATTTGATGTGCCCTAGATTCGTCCTTATTCAGGATATCTTCAGTTGTATGCACAATACAATGTTTTAGCAGGGATTTGGATAATATGTTTTTGCATTAATAAACATTAACAAACTCATTAAGTTCTTACCATAATGATGTACTCCGATCGTATCCTTGTGTCTCTATGAATACTTCTTTATTTAACAATTTCCTTAATGTGATCATTACCCAAATATATATCCTGATCGCATCATGTGCGTCTTTGTAAGTACTTGTTAATTTAATAATTTCTTTAATGTGATCATTATCCTTGTCGTAATTACATCTGTGTGATACAGGGAAAATTGGTAGCTCTATTTTAATTGTTAACATTTTCACAATAAATTCCTTTCATTCTTTTGGTCCTCTATACAAGGTTTTGGTAAATACTGCTAGGTAATTCTTTTTATGATTACTCTGCAAAAGAACTATTTCTATGATAAACTCGTATCATTTTTTCTTGTTGTCACTACCTCTTTGTTAACTATTATTTTTCAAGTTTCTTCTATGATTAAAATCTGTATGTTTTAGTTTATAACCGTTCTTTGTAATTTATATTCCAAATATTTTAGAGGACATGTATAGGAATGATGAAGTAACATACCTTTATTTAAATGTATGTTCTTCTTTCTTTAAATTCACAAGTTAAACTCTATGCATGGATATAAATTAATGATTTATCCCTTTTCTTGGTGAGGAAACCCATAAGATAGTTACAAACCCACTCCTCCTCCTCCTGAATCGTGGATCGACTACTTCGCAAAAGAAAACGAGGACAATCTGATATTCATCAGGATCTAATATAAGTTGCGTCTTTGACTTATTTTATTTATCTCATTATTTAATGACTTGAATACTAGTAAAGTTACTAACACCTTCGCATTACTTCTCTTGAAGGTTGGAAATAGCAGTGTTCTTCCTACCACCAAAAGGCATTCACTTAAGTTACAGATAGTTTCTATGTAGGCTATTTTAAAACTCTGTTTAAAACACATTATGGGGTTCTTGGGTCTATGGAACCCCCATCTATACTATTTGGTCAGCGACCTAATCATTGTAATAAATGTATTTTGATTTGGTCAACGACCTAATAACTGTAATAAATGTATTTTATCAAACATTTTGAGATCTTCTATATTAGCTATCTTTCTGTGTTAATAGATAAAAAATAATGTAATTGAGACTTTTATTCTTTTTTCACCTATTCTCAGCATAATAGTAGAAAATTTCCATACAAACTATTTATACTTGTTTCTTTCTGAAATATTTTGATTATGTATAGTAATTGAACAACAATCAAAGAAATAAGTCTATCATGGCCAATAGGCACATATACACAACTTTACACACACACACACACACACACACACACACACACACAAAGCTATAACACTTCAGAAACGTCACTACAGATACTTTTAAACAACGGCAAGCCATGAATCTAACATGGCTACACAGTCCACTTAATTAAATTCTGATTTATCTATATGGAATATAAAGCATAACATCAACCATATAATATCATCAATATAACATCAACAATAAAAGTACATAGCTGAGATACATATCTGAATATTGATGCTCGGAAACAAGTGGAACAACCATGTTCCACCCAACCGTAGAAACAAAAAATCCATGATCACTTGTCCTGATCACCCCCTAGCTTGACCATGACTCCATAAGGGAAAATTGAGTCACACTCCTTAGCCACTATTACGTTCAACAGGTTAGAATTTTTTTTTTCCTCACACCAGATGTGTTCATAACAACATAAAAAATTCTCATTCCCCAACATACTAAGCAATGTCTTCCCTCCCACATATGTTGTATTTACCTTGCGCCTAGGACTTTCCATTCCTTTCCCTCCTTGGGGAAATTCACATCGTTACAAATCCTTGATTTGTAGGTGCTGCTAGTGACAAAATTCAATTTCTGACACTTGTACAAATCAACTCTAAGTTAACTCAAACTTGTTCCCCACTCATGGATTTATAGTCAGCTATTTTTAACCTGGCTGTTCAATTTTTCTTCCATCATTTAATTTATTAAAAATTTTGTCTCATATATGTGTCCATCAAAAGAGGATAGTTGAGAAAGTCAAACCTTTGCCATTGAAATATATACACATTTCTTAGTTTTTGAATATAATTGTAAAACAAGTTGAATTCGTGCATATTGGTTTCAACAAAGGAAAGTTTTTTTTTGGCGTAGGGATCAATACAAAAGGATATTCTTCAATCCAAACAACTACCAAAGAAATCTCAAAACACAAGGCATTTTCTTCTTGAATCTTTGAAAAAATACCTAATGCTCCAAATATATATTTTATACTTGAATGAAACAAACTTGTTTCTAACCTATTCAAATAAGTAATATAGACATTAATAAATACTATAAAACACTTTACACTCTAGAACTTCAATAGGTTTTTTACAATTGTAACCTCAATCAGAGGTTTGTGTTTTTTTATGGGATGTACTGAAGATACTCTAATCTCAACTCATTAGGAGTGGTCATAATGATCAAAGTGGAGATTAATAAGGCTTTGATATCCAATTTTGATATTGATGAGCTACTTATCAAAGATTATAGTTGTTGAAAAAATTACATTCACTTGAAAGAACATTTCTTCAACATACTTTTGTAACTTCTCAATACCAATTACTTGAGAAAGCCTCTTCAAAAAGTTCTACAATTAGCTTAATGTTTCATGCTCTAAATATGAAAATTAGTTTAATGTTTCATGCTCTAAATATGAAATTCAAGATGTAAATTAATAACTAATAAAATAAATCAACCATACTTATTAACTACTAAATTCATGTATCAATAATATATTATACCACCTTGAAATTCATAAAAACATTTCATCTTAAATTTTAAATATTTATTCTTAAGAATTAAATATTGACATGATCTAAGAGTGATAATTGTGGGTTTGCAATGATATGGAATAATCCTCATCTCTTCATAGAAAAAAGTATTACATGTAATATGTATTACATATTACATGTAATATGTAATACATGGAAATGATTTAACGCGTACATCACCTCTCGGAGAGAGTAAGAGCTGGGTTGTCAAGTCAGCGAGCTTAGTTGTTAAACTTTTTAGTCTATATTAATAATTAAAGCTAGAAAAATATAGAAAGCTTTTAACTAACCCTTTATTCTATGTGTCATGTTGACATCTCAAACATAAAGTAATGAAAAACTAGAATTAAATATTAAAAGTTATATATAACATATGTTATAATACAAATAACCTATGTTATAGGAAAAATGATTTTAAAAAACAAGTATTAAATACAAAAATATTATTGCCAATGCCCATAGTAAAGTCTAAATACCGAAAATGAAAATTGTACTAGCATGACACATGACACAAAGATGAATGTCATATTGCCAGCCAACAACTCCATTATCATGAAAAGGAAATTATACAAGAAATATGTAGCATGGACTTATACAACACTCTCTCGCTAATTATATAATTAATTTATGACACCATTTTGATTTTTCCTTTTGATGACAATATAATAATTATCTAATTACATCACGTAGATGAGCTCATGATCTCTCAACAAAGTGGCCAGTCTCTCAAGAAAATGGCCATAAAGCTGTAATGGATTTTTGAAAGGGCAACCCTCTCAATTTGACACTTATCCAAGTTGATAACCTAATAGACTCCATGGTAGTCAATCAAGGTCACCTGTTGTTTTAGATTTTGCTGCGTGCAGTGGTCTTGCAAAATCCTGAACTATCAATGACACGTATTGAATGAGAGCAAGCATCATAGATGAAAAGGACATGAATGCCATATATCATTGACTTGACGAATTGCTTCTAATTTGCACCAACGTGATTAGTCAGTTTTGTAGTAAAGGATGTTATCATGAGAAGCGTGAGTCAGGAGTTGCATGGAAAGTATGTCCGAAAATTAATATAGCAATGGAATGTCAACCTGCTGACAATGCTGAGCAGTTTTCCCATAAAATATATGGCGCAACACAGAATGTGCATCAGAATAAAAAAGACATGGTGTATGAGTAGAGTACGTATAGTTTCCTACTAAAGACATTAATAATTTTCCACGTTGCTGTAACGTATAAATCTTCAGTCACCTTTTTCTCTCTGTTGCAGTGTCCGAGTAGGTATACCAACTAATCCTTCTACCGAATGGCCTTTATCTGTTTTCCTCAATTTCAGAGAACAATATTGTTAAAAGTTTTATTGTTATAATAAACTCAATCTTTCGTGAAGTGAAAGAAGAAGCAATTGACCGGTGTGGTGTTGTCTCGTGATGTTATGATAAGGTGAGCTCAGAGTTGATGATATATCATCTAAGAAAAAAGAACGAATGTTTACCCACCCTTAGAGATTCAATATATCAGTAATTGAAATAAATATCATAGTTGGTGGAAGGTTGACAGGAGATTCAATATATCAGTAATTGAAATAAATATCATAGTTGGTGGAGGGTTGACAAGAATACGGGGTCAAATAAAACTGTTGTGACATGGACATTTGCCCTTCACATTTGGTGCATTGCTTATGTTCAAGATATTCTTACACGCCACAGATTAAGCGATTAAGTCAAAGCGGTTTTCTAGTGCACTGCCTATGTTCAAGATATTCTTACACGCCACACATTAAACGATTAAACCGGCTTTAAGACAATAATATTAGGGTAAAATATAACGGTAGTCAGATTGAGAGAGACATGGAAAGCCATCACAGCCCAAGAACAGTAGACAGAAGGAGCTTTGTAATGTGTCGCCACTGGCGGATGTTATGGCCAGTAAAATCAAACAATGTGCATATCTGCAAGTCAGGTTTTGTCAAATGTCGATATTAATTAAACACAAACCAGACGTTTAAAACAAGTTGGAAGTTGTATGTCCTTGGCCGAGACTGGTCTTGGGTGACCAATCGACGATCAAGTAAAGGTCCATAACCTATGCATTAGAATGTTAGTTCACACTAACACATTGCGTTTTCGTTCGTGGGAGTCATAAACAAATTTAAATCGGCTTGGGTGAAATGTTAATTAAAACGTTTAATTTTTTTATTTTTTTTTAATTTCATTCAATCGTTTCATATGTATTTGGTTATAAATTTGATACTACAATCTCATAGCATGACGAAGTTTCAACAAATTTAAATCGGCTTCGGTGAAATGTTAATTAAAACGTCCAATTTCAATTTATTTTAAAATTTCATTCAATCTTTCCATATGTATTTGGTTATAAATTTGATACTACAATCTCATCGCATGAGGAAGTTTCACTTGCGATCAAAGAAATTTTGGGTGTTTAAATTCAGCAATTCTATTCATATTATAAAAAATGCAAATTGCGATTCATTTTATAAAAAATCAAATTGCAATCAAAAAAGTTATTTTTAAATTAACATAGACACATTTTAAATCAGATTATATGAAGCTATATATAATTTTACCTAATAATAATGGGTTGTAGAATAAACCTTAGCCCGAAAAATTACAAATAATAAAACATTCTCTACTAACTAGAATGGTTCAATGGTTCATACAATTTCAGATTGGTCATGTTAAAGATCCAACTTAAATGCATTTTGGTAAATTTAGTGAAGAATTTTATACGGACAATATCAAAAGGGGAACCTTCTCCCATTACTTTGCCAAAATTGACTTTTCCCTTGATACTTTCATCTAACTTTTAAAACATATTTTTATTTCAATCATGGGATTGGGATTTGAGTAGTCACTATCTAAACAAAATAATCTTTGGCATAAAAACTATTACATGGGAGAAACAAATTTTGAGAGTTTTCATCTTTATCTTACTAAAATTATCTTTAAATGTGTCTCCTTTCTTATGAAAATAATAATTTTGAAGGTGATCATCTTAATTACAATAGTTGTAATGAAAGTAGCTTTTCTTAGAGTTTTTACTTCTTCCTCTACCATGGCCTTTTCTTCCTCTAAATATTGCATGGCCTCTACCTTCTCTATATGGTGAGAAATAAGAATTGGATGCATCATTCATGGAAGTAGAATACTATTTTTTCTTGTTGTCAACCGTCAACTTGTTTTGGAAGGCTTGATCCAGAGGTTCCTCATTCCTTTTAAACCTATATTCATGTAATTTAAGGCTTCCAAATAGATTAAGAAGGGTTAGTTTTGATAAATCCCTTTACTCTTCTATAGAAATACTGGTGGGGTAAATGTTTTTAGGAAGAATTCTTTATACTTTTTCAACTATCCTCCTATATTCAAGAGATTCACTAAGGGCATGAATAAAATTCAAAATATTTTATACTCTGGCATAAAAGATTCAATACTTTCATTTACTTTCATAATAAAAGATTAAAAATATCTTCTAATCATTTCAAGTTTGATAACTTTTACCTTTGCAGATCCATTGTATGCCTTCTCCAACGTTTCACAAGCATCATGTGACTTACTACATTATACAATATTTGGAAATATTGTGATGCCAACTCCATCTTGAAGAATGAAGAGAGCTTTGACATCTTTTCTTTTTTGTTCTCCTTCAACTCTGTCTTTTGATCAACGGAGAGATCATTGTAGGTAGTCTCATCAACTATCTCCATGTAGCCTATAGAAGCAATCATCCATAAATCTTGTGAGATAAGTAAAGTTCTCATCTTCACACTCCATTACTCATAGTTTTCCCCACTGAAAAAAAGAATATGGTACTATAATTCATTTGAATTATGGGTTATCTTCTCCTTCTCCAAATAAAACGTTGTATTCAACCACAAAAACTATGATACCAAATGAAGAATCTAAGAAAAAACAATTTAAGTTATTGTTAAATAATGAGACCCAATAAACTCAGATAGAGTCTTGTTAAAATATTCTGAGTGAACAAATAATACTACACAACATATATGAAAGTAATTCCTTGTTTAAAATATTATGGGTGAACAAATAAGACTACACAAGAGATATGAAAGTAATTCCTTGTTTAAATACTCAGTTTTTTATTTTATAAAATCAAAGATTATAATAATTACTCTCTATGAGATATAACACTAATTTTAAACTTATGCAACTTAAACATTACAACTTAATTTCGTGAGATACAATTAGTTGTAAAAGAATGCAAATAAAAAAGCCTACAACGCCACTTTATGAGAGGCAATTAGCTATAGATTATGAAAATAAAAAAGAACCACAAACCACTCTTTGAGATGCAATTAGACGTAGATTATGAAAATCAATAAAAAATAACTACAATTCCAATCTATGAAAGACAATCGGATTATGAAAATAAAAAAGAACTACAACACCACTCTTTGAGATGCAATTAGATGTAGATTATAAGTTAATAAAAAATAACTACAATTCCAATCTATGAGAGACAATCAGTTATAGATTATGAAAATAAAAAGGACTACAACACCACTTCGTGAGAGAAAATTAGTTGTAGATGAGAAGATAATTCATTCCTTGGCACCAGACCAGAATATAAAAGGAAAGTATATTTAAATAACCAGGAAACAACTGAGTTGAGGACCCAATGCAGATGATGACAAGTTCAATAAAACACTTGGTAGCTCCATATTTACATATGGATATGAGAAGTTCAAAAATGTCCTGATTCCCATCACATGCCTAAAGACTAGGCATCACTTATTTCATTACGGTGACCCAAAAAAAGCATGTTGTTCTTCCCTTTTCTTGTGAGGGAATAGAATAGACAAGAGAAATGACTAAAATCGGATAGGGTGCAACAAGATGAAAACCACAACACTCTTTGAAAGGAGAATCACCCTTAAAGCTATAAATGACCCTATTATAGTTGAGTTGTACAATCTACAAATAATGATGCCATTGTTTATCCTTTTGATAGAACATTCTTTGAAAGGAGAATCACCCTTAAAGCTATAAATGACCCTATTATAGGTGAGTTGTACAATGTACAAATAATGATGCCATTGTTTATCCTTTCGATAAAACATATGGATAGAATAAATGAGGTTTTCGTTAACAACTTCTATTTGGCCATCCACCCATGGGTGAAAGGAAATGGAAAATTGTAATTTCCAACCCATCAAATTTGAAAAGGTCATTAAAAAATGACTAAAGAATCATAATTTACTACTAGAGATGATGGTGATGGAGTAGATTTATAACTTTTTGAATAGTGATTTCTTTGGTGTAATGAATAAAAATTCTCAAGTTGAAAAAACAACATACAATAACAAAGATGGAATTATGTTGATGCATTTTCATAAGAAGATTGTTTGTAAATCTATTGATATAGTTTTTCAGGGTATGGTCACAATATGCAACACTTGTGAGAGACGAGAGACCAAGTTTATAATTGGTGGGTTTGGATATGTTTCAAGGGTTGTAAGTACATATGAAGGAAATCACCGATTTCTTCATAATAGACACATAAAAATTGCATTGCAAATGTATAAAGTAGTGAGCCCTAGCCAGATGATTCAATAGATTCTCAAAAAATTGCATTGCAAATGTATAAAGTAGTGAGCCCTAGCCAGATGATTCAATAGATTCTCAATTTGAGGTGTGGGATATCGATTTTGAATGGTGATTTTATTCAGGCTCTATAATCAATCACCACGTTTCATTCACTCAACGCTTTTTGGGAATGAAGCCCACATAATCATAAGGAGAGGATTTGGGTTGAATCCTACATGTAACAAGAATTTTCTATAATTGTTTATCAAATTCTTCACTTTCAGTAGGAGATATTATGTAGGTAGGAGAATTAGGTAGCGATCCACAAGAGACAAGGTCTATTGATTGTTGAATAGCTTTGCATGATGGTAAGCCTCATGGATCTTCAAACACATCGTTATATTCATACACCATGCATTGAAGTGATTTAGTAATGTGTTGGGGTTCATTGTCCTACTTGATGCGACGCAACACACATAAATGGAGGTAGTACTTGTGAGGCACCTATTTGATCACCACGTGACCACTCGGGAAATGAGTAACAATATCTGCAACAAATTTAAACTTGAAACGTTTCCCATTCTTCTATAAAGTATATTTATTCAAGCATCCATCGTAAATTACTTTGTGATGATGATGATAGGGGTGGTCTAGAAGAAGTGTTGTATAGTCCAAGGGACTGACATCACACTTGACCATGTCATGAAAAGGAGGAATAAAAAATATGACCAAAGAATCATGATTGGCTAAAGAGTGAAGTTCGTCATTAGTGGCCCACCCAATATGGTAAGTATTAGGATGGGTGATGGTTGACAACTTCACCTCAAATAAAACAAACGTGGAGATCAAATCTTTTTACTGTCATTATTTAGCATTATATGGTAAATGAGATATTTAATCTAGTAATTGTGAATAAATAGCTTTTTATGATCTGCTCGGTTATACAGACAAGCCACAAGGGAAAAAAATTCAATGGGGGTGGTGAGGTTAGCAAACTTGGTAACATCCAAGAGATGAGTGGCTCCTTGCTATGAAGGAGTGATATCTATCTATTTGAAAAATATTTTTTTTTTTAAGTGTCTTGGCATTGTAAAATGTGTCACTCATATGACGCATAGGTGTTTGGTTTACGGCAAGAGTAGTAGGGGTGTTTGTGAGGGTATGGAGGATATAGAGAATGTAGGGGTGTTTGTGAGGGCATGGAGGATATAGAGAATGTAAGGATGAGGATGCCAAGGAAGTATGACCTGGAGGAGGCAATATGATGGGATTGAGTGCTTGGGATGATCCAAGAGTTAATATAGGATGCTTCCCCAAATTTTTATTTAATGGGAGGTCGAGAAAATTATTGGTTCAATGTTTAACATTCAAACATTTCTACTTTCATCTGAATATACAAAAAGTGGACACGAATAAATTTGGGTGGGGAAAAATATGATAATAGGTAAGGTCCTGTAATTACTGGTTGGGCTATTTTTTAAGTGAGACATCCCCATTGAGAACTAGTTTAAGATCAGTGATACATAAGTGTACCTACAACTTGGTAAATTGGGAAATACAAAATTGTATTGATTGACCTGAAAACTAATGAATATGCAACCACTTAGTCTATAAATATTTGTGATATATTGGTGGATAACGTCTATTTTGCGATGCTTCATAGAAATGTGTCAAAGTGGTCATAGGGTTTTAAGGTATATAGGTCTTCCCTAGTTCAATATATAGTATGAAGTTCTTTGGAGTATTATGAAACCATTCTTGAGATAAAACCTCCAAACACATGTCTTCCAACTCAATTTTTTTGGACTCATACATCATTGAAAAATACTTGTAGAGAATGCAAAAGTATGATAATTTATGTGCTCTCCATCCATGTTGCCTCTGAGTTTTGGTGATGTTACCTTTGGATGAAGGTGAAAGGGAGATAGAGTGGATGATGACCGCTTTAGCAATGAATTAGATTGCATGAGAGTATACATTTTTTTATGATTTATCTGAAGCAATTTTTTTGGATTAATATTAGAGGTGGAGTGCGAGGTAGGTTTACCCTCTTTGGGTGCCATGAATACATAAATACATTGATCCAAGTGAGGATCAAGCCGTGAGAGACAACTTCATATCATATCGAGATGACCAATAAAAAATAGTAGTGATTTACCAAGGAGTAGGCCTTGTGAGGTGGTGTATATCGAACTTAAATATCCAATGTGATACTACAACAATTTGATATTTCAAGGAGAATGTCTCACAATAGGAATATATATGAAAAAGAGACTTACAGTCTACATATTTAATAAAATAAAAATCTCAAGGATATTTTATGCTCTGATACTTACATAGTTGTGTGATCCAATAACATTAGTTAACAACTAAAGAGAACAAACTTCATAAAATAATCGAAAATGGGCAACAACTAGTTCTTCTCTTTATTTATATAGTAAATACTTGACAATTAGATACAATTCAAATTTGATTAATAAAATCAAAATACATCATGGAGTTTATTTAATTGTGAGAACTCAACTACTTTTCAATAAATATGATTTTATCTAATAAATGCAAATAATTCCATAAATGCTAAACAACTCCAAAAATGAAAAACAACTACACTATCATCGATAATCCATTTTTCCTTAATACAATCCCTTAGGACATATTAGCTATGCTCTGAAAAACTTGAAATTTAATTTGTGCAACCCTGAGGGAATCCACACCATCCCATGTTAGTCACCCATGTGGGGATTAAAATGTATGAATTTCCAAGATGATTCTCTAATACAATGTGGGCTAAAAATGCATAGATTTCCAAGATGATTCTCTAATAGTCAAGAGAACGAAAAAAAACCCTAAGCCCAACAATCAAGAGTTGAATTAAAGCATTGTCCACCAATAAAGAAATGGGTTTGAATTTATTGTAACAATTTTTGTTTTATAACAAAGTACCAAAATAGGAATAAGATATATAATAGAATATAACATAGAAAGAAGGGAGACCCTATAGAATCATTTATAATTCCACAATGTCCGGTTACGTGTAGTGAGTTAATTTTATTTATATAGTGAGTTAACTTCATTTATATTGTCTCTGTAACCTTTAATATGAAGAGCAAAGAATAATTTTAGTTTCTTTGTAACCTTGAATATAACATAGTTTTATTCTATTTATAGTATTACACCATTAAGTTAGAATATTTTAGGGGATATGATCATTAATTGAAATCTTCTACATTTTGGGCAGAATTTGGATCTAGAAATTAAGGATTCTATTCTCAATTTTTTTTTGTTGCAATCAAATTTGAATCGATTTTAGAGTCAATTCATGTCATCATTATGTTGAATATGTTGAATATAATGACAAAATAAATAAATTACATTAGTATTGATATTAATGTTGGTTTTAGAGATGGAATTAACTTCAGTTTTTGTGTTAATTTTAGCATTGAATTAATAAGAGTCAAGTTTAAAATTGTGTCCTTTTTTGTGACCATTTTGTAGATCTTATGTACATCTAGCAAGATTTTTTTTTCATAAAATGTTAGTTATTTAGAGGGTTTTAGTTGAAACCATAATAAATTCCAAAAAACGTTTTTCTTATCATTTATGAGATCTCAATTGTAACTGTATAAACAATATTGTTGTTTACGTCATTAATTAGATCTCAATTATGATGGTAAGTGTGTCCAAAAAGTGAATTTGGATAAAACAATAAATGGGAGATGAATGATCATCTCCCATTACATTATTTTATTTTTAAATCATTTTAGTTCTCATAATATACCAAAACTCAATTTCAATTATTTAATTTGTCATCATTTTAATTTATCATCACAAATTAAATTAAGTATCCTAAGTAAAATAGAGAATGCATACAACTTATTTGAATTTGTTTAAGTTTAAAATATAATAGAATGAGGTCAAAATATATTTTTAATTATAAATATATCAAAACACAATTATTAGCATAGATATAACCATCTCAAGGACTCACTAGTGGGGGGAACTCAAAAGAGGGGTAGAGCTCTCTAATACTAGAGTGGGATGTTATGGTTTCCGTAAAGAGGGCCATAATTTCCTCCTTGTTCAGATATATCATTATGGGTGGAATAATTAAGGTAGTGATAATGGGTGGAACTAGTAAAACAAGAAATGGAGAGGGAAAAATCAACAACATCAACAACAAAAAAGGATAAACGTGACAAAAAAATATTAACAAGGATAAAATTGTAGAGGATAGATAAGAGAAAGTTGATCTCCTCAAAATGATAACTTAGAACCCAATATATAATATAGCATATTTTAACATATATCAAATTCACACTTGGGTACTCACATAAAAATACCCAATCACAAGTCCTTGTGCATTCCACCCTTGTAATGTATTTATACATTACCCATGTAATGATAATATGATAGCTTTCAACTACCACTCTAATGTAATGGATCACCTTTCTAGATTCCCTCTAATGTTATCCTATATGTGGGATGTCATTTATATGTATAGCACCTAGGTGGGTTTCTTAAGTCCCCCTTCCCCCTTAGTCTATAATTTTGTCACCTTTTTCACACACTTTGACCCCTTGGGGTATTGCCTAACTTCATGGATCTAATTGGTGGTACAAACCCTATGGTTGGGTCCACGATCACTTACAATGCATTAATTTTGGTCCATATCTACCCCTACCGATTTGGGACTTTATATTTATATAATTAATTTGGGTCAACCTTCCAAAACACTACTTGATTTCTTAGCACCAAGCATACCACATGCTTCCTTTGGGTACCATGGCTATGAATATGAAAATTAAATAATAGAGAGTCAATTTTCAACTTAAAACCCATGGTATCATCATATAAAGTCTTTGGCATGAAGTCAACATACATAGAATTACGGTTTCATACAACTTAGGTACCACAATGACTAACCAAACATTCTCTTACATCTTAAGGGAATTCAATTCCCTATTACAATTCAATTACTCTATATAAAACTCTTTGACACTTGAACTCTTCTCATCTATTTTAGCTTTGAAAACCTAATTTGTAGGTATACACTCATAGTAGTGATTGAACTCCTTCCACCTCTCTCAAGCCCTAGGGTTGATTGAACCTATTATCTCTAACACCTACATAGGGTCTTGTTTTGCGTGCTTACATAGGGTATTTTTTGGCTTCCTTGACTCTAATCTTACATGTTTTCAGATTGATTCATCTTAGGTCATATTCATTGGTATATATCTACCCATACCTTGGGAGTTTCAAACTTACAACCTCAAGGGATGTTTCGTCCCCTCTGTGAGAAACAAGGTTGTCTACTCTGCACATATCATTGATTTATCATTATAGATGTATATCTAGTGTGTGTTGATTATATTGCAACATATATTTGTATAGGATATTGTTTCATGACTTCTCTTGGAGGAATTTCATGGTAAATGTGTTGGTCATTCATGGGCATGGATCACTCTTGAATTTTTCCCACAAATATCCACTTTTTCTTAGGGACCTTCATCATTTAAAACAATGAATTTTGGGTGAGATATATTCCTCCACTTTCAATTCCATTATGAATTTTTTTATCTTGTTAAAGTAAAATTTGTTGAATTAACCCTATTTGGTCGGCTCTCTTTACTCTTTCCCCATGTTTGTACTATTTGTGTGCTTGGGTGATCTTCAATCCCTACCCATACACAACATTTGGTAGCACAAACCCATTACTTCGCTACATTTTGGAAATTCCATTGGGTAGTTATTATCCACCCTTCCCTCTCTTTAGTGAATGTTCTCTCCTTCCTTGCATCTTCTTTATTATCCATTATTCCTTAAACTATGGAGTCCTCTTATTACAATATTTCCAACTCTTCTTTCTCTAGCTTTGTACATATGTATGCCAATGATATTCCACAGAAGTGAACACCCAACAAGGATCATCCCTCACTAGTAGCACACTGATAATGAAGGATGGATTTCCATATTTCTATCATAGTTTTTGAATTAGTTATTAATTAGTTACATCTCTTAGCCTTTGAGTTATGTACATTTTCATATTTTATTATGTCTTTCAGCCTTTGAGCTACATGCATGTATAGGTTAACAATTGACTCTTTCAAATAATAATATTAAATATATCATTTACAAATTATAAAAATATTATTTCAAAGTGAATAAAGGATAATAAAGCTTTCTTATGGATATATTTGGTCTATTCTCTATTTCTTGTGCATATATTTGGTCTTTTCATTAGAATAAACAATGTTCTTCACTTCCTTTGTTCATTTTCATATCTGAAGCTCTTTCCTCTCACCAATGAACCATATATGTCCTCAAAACATGTACATGTCTCCTAGTATTCCTTGATAAATTATTCGTTACTTTTACATTATAATAATATATCACACAAATAACATAAAAATATATAAGAGGTGATCCTCACCTAACTATATTACTCATATATTTCAAAACCCCATTAGAGAATTTTCAAGAAACAAATGTTGATGAGATCCTTCAAAATTCAATGATAATATAGAATACAAAGTAATTAACAAAGATGAATAAAATAATCTTCAACATTTCAATCAAAATATTACCCTGATATTTTCCAAAACATTCTAAATATCACAAATCATGAACCTCATCTCATCACCTCAATAAATCATAGTAATACCTCTTCAACCATGAAACCCTCATTTTCCACAGTTAAGGAAATAAAATCCAAGGAAAATACATGGCTTGATCACAATTCATGTCCTTGTAGAAGACAATCAAATAAAACCTAGTCTCAATTCTCAATGAGTTTGAGACATTCAAATAAAATAAAACTAGATTTATATATTTAGTTCCATATCAATGGAATAATTTACAAGTTAATAAATAAGACATTTCATTTTAGATCTCACATTGCATAACAAATGAATAATTTCTAATCCATAGTTTTAGGTTAAAAAATAATGAACGTATTTCTTCCCAATATAATCACCTAGTGTGGAAACACAATCAACAAACAAATCAAGGTTGTAAATAGATGATAACTCAAAAATATTGCAAACCCACTTCAAAATATGATTGAAAATGAATGGAACATTAGAATTTGGGTGACAATGGTGGGGAAATGAATAGTTGAAATCACTCTCTAAAAAATGGTCAAATGTCAAATATGATTGATATATTGAGATATTTTTTGGAAGACGCTTCTCAAATTAGATTTGATGTAGATATAGAGTAGAGAAAAAATTAAAAAAAAATCCCTATCAACTGTTAAGGAAACAAACTTATCCAAGATTTTATAATTATTTCCAACGACAAAAAGTGAATTAGCATTTAGATATTCAAGAGGCAAGTTTGTCATTCACACTCAAATTGAGATTGAAGATAAGAACTACATTAATCCTATTCACATTCATATATAAAAATAATAGTATCTCCCATCCCCAATGTATATTGGCATTGATCTTAATTATGGTGTAATTAAATGAAACATGTAATTCTTGTAAGCTATTTTTGGTTATAGTTATACACATCTCTAACTTATAACCCAAGTTCAATTTTTTTGGGAAAAAAACATAAATTATTCTAAATCGTTGTGTGTGAGATGCCCTAATGGAGCACATTGCTACAACTATTGCATCACTTATGGGAGAGTATGTATCTTTCCACTTGAATGCATGAGTATCATGTCATATGAGTTTTACATGAAAAAACATAAAATATAATTACAAATACTTTAAAATTATGTAGACCCACTACTTTTGAGTTGTAAAATTATATGCATAATAAATGAAAATACATAAATTATTTCCTATAAGCTCATCCTCGAAAATATCTTGCATGGAAGCATTTTTCATCCCATAACAAGTATGTCTTCAGTGAGACAATCAATGATGATCAATTGGAATGGAACCAAAATGGCCAACCTAGACATATGGCATGCCTAATATAAAATAAAAGGAATGGCTTGAAGGCCCTACATCTAGTGTTATAAAAAAAAATTGAAGATGGATCCCAATAGGATGCTCCCGCACAAATTCTTCTTAAAGTAAATTGCATGTCAAGGATGATAACATAATACTAGTAGAAAAAATCCTATCTCCAAGCAGAGGTGACTATGGGGAGGTGAGAAGCATAATTTAACCTAGATCACATACCTTGCAAACTCTATACACTATTGAGGCTAAGGGGTTCCTAAAAACCACCATGTGGTTATGTCAAGTCATTGACATAAATACTACTAATTAATATTCATGTATTTGTTATCTAGTTATATTTTTTCCCTAGACTAAATTGGTCATTTAAGTTAGTAATTTTTAATTGTTCTGTCACTTAAAATTTCTCAAATTTGGTAGCATAAAAATATTGTGACTAACTTTCTTTGTCATGTAGTCACTAATTGACCATTTTGTACTAGTGTCTATTCCCCACCCATACTACTCATACTTAGTAGTAGTAGTTCAAGTCTAGTTACTTGGAGTGTGACCTCCCACATATATCTAATATTCACACCTACTTCTAGCTATTTTCATACTGCAATTATGTACTAGAAGTGGAATCCTTTCTATGGAAAGAAGATATGTGCAAACCTAGTTCGTTATCTTTGTTCCCCACCTAGACTACTCATGTTTAGATGTCATTTTTCATATTTGATTTTCTAGAATTTGGTCTCGACTAAAGTATATGTTAGTGTATAAGTTAAATAATTTAAATAATTCCCTACACTTGAAGTAAAATCACTTATCTAGGAAAGAAGCCTTTCCTAGTGCAAGAGGAAATTTCCCTACTTTAGTTCTGCACTCGAAGTAGAAGCCTTACCCCATGAAAGAAGAACCCCATTTAACCTACAACAAATTCATAGACCCAACAACTAATTTCCATGGCTACACCATATAAAACAGAAATATAGCATACACCATCTATGCTGCACATCTAGCTATTAGTAATTTCACATTGGGCATGCAACGAAATTACTCAAGAGTCATTTTTCGACATTATACATCTTCTTCTATTAGCGCGTGATCATACTCTCATCTCAAGTAGAATTAATTTTATGACTCCTTGGTATCTCTCGCATGACAATATCATTTTTTATGATCCAAACAATTTATTATCTTGTGTAGAACAACATACTATCCCTCTCATTTTCCATCTACATGTTTTTATTATGTGTCCTATAATCCAAAGTGATTTCACTCTAATATCTCATAGTACTTGTAGTCCTCCTTAGTAATTCTCCTATCCATTAAGGTTTCACATTATTAGATACATGGTTCGTAGGGTTTTCATTCTCCACTAGAGTAGTAACAATGGCTCAACACCATCTTTCAACTTAAGCATCCTCCTTCTAACAGGTTCCACTCCATATCTAGACATGCACCTAATGACATAGAAATGTTTTATAGTATTACTCACCTTCCCTAGCACTATTACTACATTGTAAGGCCTTCGTTGGATACAACATGCCCTTTACATTGTAGCTCCTAACCATGGAACTCTCATCAACTCTCTTTTTTCAAGTAGAATCACCTAATTGTCCATCGAATTTTCCATAGCACATGAACACTACTTCTCCATCTTCATATTGATCCAAAACATTTTTGTTTAGTTAGAGTAATTTTCATCCATTGCATACAACACATTTTCCTTTTTAGTGGTTTTGTTCTTAAATCGAGAGGAAAATGGAGACGCTTTTGAACTAAAATGAAAGGAACTAATGTAGATCACCAAGACAACCTCCCCAAGTTTGACGTACCCCTTAACCAAGAAATTCCGAGCTCATTGAACAAGAGCTAAACAATACCTAACACTTAAGGGCATCATCTCCTCTTTTCCATCTATTTTAATTAGTATTTATTGATGTGTAGCATGGACTTTCATATTTCTAGAATTTGGGCTATTTGCAAGAGTTGTTTAATGTTTCTTTCTCAGCCTCGGGCTATGTACATATTTTGTACACCTATTCTATTCCTTTATAAAGTACATTTGGCGAACATATCAAAATCAATCGAAGATATACAAGTATAATATTCATCTTCAAGAAGCTAGTTACATCTTTGGCTGGAGATGAGGTCTTCATAGCTCGAGCAACAACTTCAATACCTTCAAAACTGAGGTAGGAGTACAATGGGAGTGTATAACTCACTACCCTAAGTTCTTCAACAACTCATCAATAAAAGACATGAGGATCTCGATGATCATTCAGAGAACTTCGTCGATTTCGAATCTAGATTTGACTGGACTCTTAGGATGGCTGCCTCATGGAAATTAAGAGACAGAATGTAGAAAGGCCGACTCAGGTTGGGTAAAAATTCCCTTGGAAAAAATCATGAAAGATGATCAGACTCAGGTAGCATGACATTGACATAAGTTTGTGATGCAGGAGCCAACAAAAACTCTCCATGTGTTTGGAAGAGTAACCAAACAGAGGAGGAAACAACTCTATGTAGAAAGAAAAAATTCTTAAGGTCATACTAGATCCCAATGCTTGACGAACAAATGAAGGATGTGATTTTTCCAAGGGAGACTCTCTTTGCTGCTGAAACAATAATGAATATTTCCCATCCCCTCTTTTTGGAATATTTGATTTTTTTTGTCTTTTTAAATTTTTTAAGAGCTTGAAAAAGAATAAAAGAATGCTACATTACAAAGGAGGAATGAGTGTCACAAGAAATCATATTAGTTACAAGTGCATGGAACATACTAATGCTTAGAGAAAGGAGACATGTGTAGGAAAATGACACTCGGGGAAAATTCCTCCATGGTTCAAGGTGTCAGGTCACAGAGGCAGGAAGTGCTACAAGGCTTGCGTATAAGGAATGCTTCAAAGGTTCAGTTGAGAGCAACATGGAGACAAAATTAGGCCAAATATGCAAATATGAGACCTACAAATGTGATTAAGTAAGACACAATGAGACCCCTTCTATGTAATTTTTACGAGACCAAAGAAGGTAAGATCGATAGTTTTTTCACGTTTAGAGAATCTGAAAAAACGTAAAAGAAGACTACAGGGAGTACCTTTTTCGGAAATAGTCTAGTCGGTTCGAAAAAGGGTTAAACTTGCACCGAAAAGATGTATGTTCAAAACCATTTTAATGATTGTGACAAAGACAAGATCACTCGACAATCTTTTCAATTTTAAGGAGTATGAAAATAGATTAACTATGGACTCACAAACGTTTTCTGACTTTAGTCTCCTTAGCTTGAAAAAGTATAAAAGTAACTGAGGAGAACTCTCCCGGCAATATGAATCTCCCCAGGTGTACCTTTTTCCGCTATAATCTACAGGCTAGAAAAAGGGTTAAACTCATGCCAACAGATGTTCTTCTGGACCAATTTAACGAGTGTGAAGGAACAAGGTCACTTGACGATCTTTTCAATTTTAGGGAGTCTGAAAAGAGCTTAACWATGGACTACGGGGGGGTYCCTTTTTCGTAATTAATCTCCAAGGCCYGGAAAAGGTGATAAACCAAMACCAAGGAGAATGTTCCTTTTTTAAAGATTTAGTCCCTCRGGCCTAAAAAAGGGTTAAACTTACGCCTGAGAATACTCTTCTAGTGAACCGAAGTTCCTAGAGCATACCTTTATTCRTAAAATTAGCCGTCCAGACCGAAAAAGGGGTAAACTACCATCGGATATATGTGCCTTCAAATTTGAGTTTGGTGAGCGTGAATGGAAACAAGATTGCTTGACTATCTCTTCATTTTTGGATATTTTGAAAAGGTATTAAAGAATACTCCAGGGAGCTACTTTTCTCAGTTAATCCAAAAATGATCGAAAAGAATAAATACAGTCTCGTTGGATGTTTCTTTCAAATTTCAAAGCGAGCTTGAATGACAACAAAGTGTGTTCATTTGGGAGTCTCGAGGGTAAGGCCTAGAATGATGGGGCATCAAATGAATGAGTCTTCATCCCGTAATCATGATAGGACTAACAAGGAATCCCAATACTACAATCATTACTGACAACATGGACGCCAAAATGCAACAAGGATCTACCTAGGGAATCCATGTAAAGGTAGGCTCTACCACCTAATTACGACACTTCCAAAGCAACAATGAAGGTTATGTGTCGCACTTTGGTGGGGTCGATCATATGGAAAAGAGAAAAAGACAACAAGATGCAGAAAGTGGAAATGAAATCCTATCTAATGTGCAAAAAATTGGAAAAAAATGACTTTTACCAAAGGATACCCAAAAAGTGACCCATCCTAAACATTACCAAAACAAAAGAAAAATAGTACTAGAACAACCAATAAAAAACTCAAAAGTGGAATCAAGTGATCACCAAGCCAGGAAAAATGACAAAGGGGGTGAAAAAGGGGGAAAAAGGGCCAAAACATTCTATAAATAGAAGTGGAAAACTCATTTTTACCATTTCAATTTGAAAATCAACCAAAAGGTGAAAAGACCCCTTTGCTAAAAGAGTAGATTCTGAGAGCTTCAGTGGACGAAAAAAACTTTTTCTTGGACCAAGTAAGTACAAAACCACTCCCTCTTGCAATTTAATTCGTTCTTTATGCATTAATTTATGTTTTGAGGGGGTGCGCTCTTGTAAAAAGAGAGGCCCTGCGTGTACGTGGGTTGTCCAAGGCCAGTCTGCGTATGTACTTGGGCAGGAAACCACTAGCCCACGTACATATGTGACTGTGTACAAAAAATCTCGCGTACACCTTGGAAGACTTTGAAAAAATAAAATGCAAGTACTGATTCTCCTCCATTTTTTCATGAAACATGATGAATGTTCACTAGAGGGAGAGGGAGCATGAGGACAATGATGTTTTGGTCGAAGAGGACCCTATAGCCATCGCCGCACTAAAACAGTGTGGGCTATGGAAATTATTCCAGTGTCAAATCATGAGCGCACAACCTAGGCTACTCAATGCTCTTGTGAAGTATTGTCATCCTGATGTAGAGGCCTTTATTCTAGAGGGTCAATCATTGACCCAAACCACAGAGGACATATACTTCTTGATTGGCCTCTCCAAGAGAGGGGAACCAGTTAACATGAGGACGTTTCCTCTAGGGCCTTTCAACATCGAGGATTACATTTAGATGTACTCTGAGGCCAACACAGAGAAGGTAGGTTCTCATGTGTCAATCCATAATATCACTAGCTTATCTTTATGTGTGATCTTACTCTTGATTGGGCGGATTATTGGATCCACATCCCTTCACCATGCCTCCAGGGAACACATGCATTGTGCCATTCAGTGTTTGGAGGCCAACATTTTTTACTGGAGTACGACCATGCTGATATGTATGAAGAGGCAACTTACAAAGTGTCAACGTCGTACTAACAAGAACTTCGGGTTCAATACCATTTTGTCCTCCTTATTCTTCGAGAGGGTGCCTAGTCTTAGTCCTAGAGAGATGGTATGGGGGTATGTAGCCTCCTTCCCAACAGTGACCAGGTGGGCAACGTTGCTGCCTCGACAGGGTGGAGGGAGGACCATAGAGGCCTTCGATGACAAATTATTTGATTGGTGGGAACGATAGATCTCAGTGATCGAGGATTACCCATATGCCAGGATCAATTTCACCAGAGAATCAGACATGCCTGTACCTTTTGGCGAGGAGCGAGAAGAGATATGTAACATAATTTTTAAAGTTTATTTTATTTTTTAATTTATATATATATATCCTTTTTATGTGTGTATAAAGTATTGACTTGTGTATCTGTTATGTATAGATGTGGGGCTTGTGCGACTAGTAGACTTCGTTAGGACTCGACGATGTTCTCGACCTGAGGAAGGACCAACAACAACCAAAGGATTAGAAGCTGCAGGGGGACCCCCAATTGGAGAGGCCGATAGAGTTCTGCGATGAGTGGAGCACAACCTCATTGCACTCACTCCTACTATACCTATGTCTGAGATCGAGGATCTCCCCCCTTCTATGCAGCCTCATGTAGTAGGGGTGCCTCAGACTTGGGTCCAGTTATTCTGGCATTTGGCCAACACCATTGTACACTATGGTAGGGAAAATAGGCCCCATGCTTAGATAACATAGACCGTTGATGTGCCAAGGGAACTTTTTGTATATGTATTTTTTGAGGGCATAAGCCCAACGATGTATATTGAACACTTTTGAGGCATTCATGCCCACCTATGTTGTCATGACACTATTTTTGGAGATATATATATTTACATCTTTTTTTTCTTATGGATGACATTTTACAAGTTTATTTACATGTGTGTGTGTGTGTGTGATTTTCTATTCGGTGTGTGCAACATGCCAATCTAAAATTTGATTAGCTAGAGTATTTGTTAGATGATTAAATATCCTAGGAACATGGATATACGTAATGTAATCGAAAGAATGTTCTAAGAGATGTATCCTAAGGAATAATTGGTGCAAAGTGGGATCATAAACATGGTAAACCCCATTTAACTTGGACACAACTAGCTGAGCATCTAGGTAGACTCGGAGGTAAGAAATTCCATGTGCCAAAGTGTCACGAAGCAATTATATCACTGCACCGTATTCGACAACATTGTTTGTAGTGTCACCTAGACAAATACTTATGGAAGATAGAAACTGGCCTCCATGTGCGAAAATCACCCAGGATGCGGAAGCAAGCCTTTGAGTGTGTCGGTTAGCGTTGTCCACGAACACAAAATACACGTCTGATTCACTTGACATATGCCATAGTGAAAAATAAGAAATAAATAACTACACGTCCACAAAACAAAAAGACACAAAAATGTATAAAAAGCTATACATATATACAATAAGTCACCCACGTGTCCAAACTAAGAGTAGTACTTCTTGAGGTAGAGCCCATTTCTATCTCTGCCAAGGTGTTTCCTTCAAAATCAGCCAGACAGTAAGCTCCCTTCTTCAAGACCTCTTTCACACTGAACGGCCTGAACCACAAGGGTTTGAAGTTGCATGTCCCTACGGGATCTTTGTCTTGATCATAGACCAAGACAAGATCACCTTCAGAGAAAATCCGAGGACGAACGAACCGATCATACTGACACTTGACTCATTGCTTATGAGCCTCATTGGCTAAGGCTTCATCACGAGGTTTCTCATTGAGTTGCTCGAGATATAGAAGGCGTTCCTCAAGCGGTGAAGGGTCCGACAGTTATTCCGCTACCAACTTTAAAGAAGGAATATGACACTCAATAGGTAATACTGCTTCCAGCCCATATACGAGTTGAAAAGGTGAAAAATTGGTGGCAGTCTTCATAGACGTTCGATAGGCCCACAACCCTGAATATAAAATCAAATGCCAATTTGACTTGGAAGAATTTATTGTCCGTTGAGGAATAGTCTTGAGAGACTTATTCACAGCTTCAACCTGACCATTCGATTGCGGGTAATAAGGTGACGAATGTTCTTGTTTGAACCCGATATTTGACCTTAACTCAGTCATCATTTTTTTTGGAAGTGACTACCATTGTCAAAGACAATCTCCTTTAGGATATTGAACCTTGCTACTATGTGATTAAAGATGAAAATAGTCGCAGTTTCTCCATCATTACTAAACGTTGGCATAGATTCGACCCACTTTGTGAAGTAGTCTATTGGTATGATAGTATAAGGATGTCCCTTGGATGAGGCTGGGTGACATGTAGTAAAGTCAATCCCCCACTTGGTGAAAGGACCAACAACAATGACTGGAAACATAAGAGGAGGATGTGCTCGCATCTTCCGACATAAGATCTGGCATGGGTGGCACTTATTGACCGCCTCAACACAATCCTTGATTAACGAGGGCCATAAGAAACCTACACGTAGAATCTTTTTTATTGTTCCCAACCCAGAAAAATGACCACCACATGCTCTAATGTGACAGTCATTCAAAACGAGCTCTGCTTCTTCATGGATAAGGCATCTCCGAAGAATGAAATCCATGCCTCGACGATAGAAAGTGTTATTGACTATATGATAGTTTCTCGCATGATGTCGAATTCATCGACGCTCATCGCGGGAAGAAGAAGCAAGGCACTTCAAATTATGAAGATACACAAGTTTATCTCCATACAAGGGGTTCGAAGATGCAATTAGAAAAATATCTCCCTTAATAGGTGACTCTTCGAGCATGATATCATTGTTTCTCTTGGCTTGCAGAAAATGTGATGAACGATAGGAGGAGCAAGGTATTAGATTAATTTTTGTCAAGGTGGAGATTGTTATAATTTGGTGACAACGAATTCCTCCAGGATTAGGATTTTAGATCCTATAATTGAGTGTTTGTTGTAACTAATGAGACTAAGTTAGATTTGGATATGACTGCATTCAATAAATCAGTTTCATGTGTAGATTACTATAAATTTGTGTATGCCCGTAGATGCTAAGAGAGTGAAGAATGGATTGATCATGTTGTAATTTTCCATGAACAATAAGAAAATCGATACCTTCTTGGTGGACGTAGCCCAACGTTTGAGTGAACCACATTAATATCGGTGTTCATCATTTAATGTCTAGGAGAATGATTTGTTGTTTATATATTTTTGCTGCATGTTAGATTCATTTTAATGGTGGTTAAAGCTAACAGTGTATAGACAATCATAATACTAAACTTATCCTCACTCTTAAAAGAAGAGATATCAGAGATTAAAATAAAACATGATATCAGGTGATGAACAGTAGAAGGAGCAAGGTATCAGGTTAATTGTTGTCAAGGTGGAGTTTGTTGGAATTTTGTGACAACGAATTACTCCAGGATTAGGATTTTAGATCCTATAATTGAGTGTTTGTTGTAACTAATGAGACTAGGTTAGATTTGGATATGACTGCATTCAATAAATYAGTTTCATGTGTAGATTACTATAAATTCATGTATGCCCRTAGAAGCTGAGAGAGTGAAGAATAGAGTGATCATGTTGTAATTTTCCATGAACAATAAGAAAATCGATACCTTCTTGGTGGATGTAGCCCAAYGTTTGGGTGAAACACGTTAATTTCGGTATTCATCATTTAATGTCTAGAAGTGTGATTTGATGTTTATATATTTCTACTGCATGTTAGATTCATTTTAATGGTGGCTAAAGCTAACAATGTATAGACAATCATAATACTAAACTTATCCCCACTCTTAAAAGAAGAGATATCAGAGATTAAAATAAAACATGATATCATGTGATGAACAGTAGAAGGAGCAAGGTATCGGGTTAATTGTTGTCAAGGTGGAGATTGTTGGAATTTGGTGACAACGAATTCCTCCAGGATTAGGATTTTAAATCCTATAATTGAGTGTTTTTTGTAACTAATGAAACTAAGTTAGATTTGGATGTGATTTCATTCAATAAATCAGTTTCATGTGTAGATTACTATAAATTCATGTATGCCTGTAGAAGCTGAGAGAGTGAAGAATAGAGTGAGACTGTTGTAATTTTCCATGAACAATAATAAAATCGATACCTCCTTGGTGGATGTAGCCCAATGTTTGGGTGAACCATGTTAATTTCGGTATTCATCATTTAATGTCTGGAAGAATGATTTGATGTTTGTATATTTCTACTGCATGTTAGATTCATTTTAATGGTGGCTAAAGCTAACAATGTATAGACAATCATAATACTAAACTTATCCCCACTCTTAAAAGAAGAGATATCAGAGATTAAAATAAAACATGATATCAGGTGATGAACAGTAGAAGGAGCAAGGTATCAAGTTAATTGTTGTCAAGGTGGAGATTGTTGGAATTTGGTGACAACGAATTCCTCCAGGATTAGGATTTTAGATCCTATAATTGAGTGTTTGTTGTAACTAATGAGACTAAGTTATATTTGGATATGACTGCATTCAATAAATCAGTTTCATGTGTAGATTACTATAAATTCATGTATGCTCGTACAAGCTGAGAGAGTGAAGAATAGAGTGAGCCTGTTGTAATTTTCCATGAACAATAAGAAAATCGATACCTGCTTGGTGGACTTAGCCCAACGTTTGGGTGAACCACATTAATTTTGATATTCATCATTTAATGTCTAGAAGAATGATTTGATGTTTATATATTTCTACTGCATGTTAGATTCATTTTAATGGTGGCTAAAGCTAACAGTGTATAAACAATCATAATACTAGACTTATCCCCACTCTTAAAAGAAAAGATATCAGAGATTAAAATAAAACATAATATGAGGTGATGAACAATAAAAGGAGGAGCAAGGTATCAAGTTAATTGTTGTCAAGGTGGAGATTGTTAGAATTTGGTAACAATTCCTCCAGGATTAGGATTTTAGATCCTATAATTGAGTGTTTGTTGTAACTAATAAGACTAAGTTAGATTTGGATATGTCTGCATTCAATAAATCAGTTTCATGTGTCGATTACTATAAATCAATGTATGCCCGTAGAAGCTGAGAGAGTGAAGAATAG
Source organism: Picea sitchensis (assembly GCA_010110895.2). Taxonomy (NCBI): domain Eukaryota; kingdom Viridiplantae; phylum Streptophyta; class Pinopsida; order Pinales; family Pinaceae; genus Picea; species Picea sitchensis. The sequence continues at coordinate 71,667 of SNQJ01S0014197.1, forward strand.
AATGAGCCTGTTATGATTTTCCATGAACAATAAGAAAATCGATACCTGCTTGGTGGACGTAGCCAACATTTAGGTGAACCATGTTAATTTCGGTATTCATCATTTAATGTATGGAAGAATGATTTGATAAGAATAAAATAAAATCGATATGTTGTTCAAGACTAGAAAATATACGGTCAAATAATTGTTTTAAAACAAAGAGATATCCAAGATTAAAATAAACTCGATATGTTGTTCAAGACTGAGAAAATATAGGGTCAAATAATCGATGCCACATGTATGTATCACACCACACCTCAAGTTTGATACGAATAGGTTAAATTGATGTATGTATCACACCACACCTCAAAATGATTTAATAAAAGCTGGCTTTCTAAGCTGGCTTTCAGATGTCACAAAACATAAGTCAT